>APFE031428955.1:113507-131018 GCA_000404065.3 Pinus taeda | reverse complement strand
GTAAAATTCCCTGCCCTAACATATCCCTCATGATGTTTCCCCTTGAAAACAACATACTTCTCAGCATTTTGCAGGCAGGGCAACGGTCATTTTGCCTATTTGTTCCACCTTGCTCAATAACATCATGTCAACCACTGAGACTAATGAGCAAAGTGATGACCGATCTTCATCCACGGAGGTTGAGACACAGCGGAGGCCTCGTAAGGGTGGCCTCACTCATCATGGTATTGATCAACATTGATCTAGCATCAAAATATGAAAATTTTGAGAATTTTGGAGCATTTTGCAAATTTTTGGTAAAATCACAGGTTTTTTCCGTGTCGCGTCCGCGTACCAAGCGCGGACGTTTTGAAGGGCTACTCGGAATTTTGCAAACTTGGCATTTTTGGAAAGGGCATGCAAAGAGAAAAATTACCAGTACTCGGGAGAAGCTTAATTTTGAGATTTGAGCCTCCAAAAGCTCAAAATACATCAAAAAAATGACTTTCTGCCCACTTTTTGAGTTGCAGAAAGTGACCTTGGGAGAAATGGTTTTTGAGGGGGCAAGACAACTCCAAATTCAGAAATTCCACTTGGGATGAAAAGTAGACAGACCAAGCTTTCCAATGAGCCATCTTGCACCTGATTTGGACCAGTGGAACTCACTCAAAAGTTGCTGCAAAGGTGCGCGGACATGAGAGCCAGGGGGCGCGGACATGAGAGCAAACTTTGCCAGAATTGACTTTTTTGGTCAAAAAAACACTGTTTTGACTATGGTTGATTATTTTTACTTGTAGATGATGGATAAATGTAATATTTTCATGGCACTTTGATAGATTTTACCTCTCTTTACTCTTCTAGAAGCTTCCTTGATGTAAAAAGTGAATAATTAATGCATGAATCAGTTAGCTAAGTAATAGAGGCAAGTTGTTGAGCTGCCTATTATCTAGTGCTTAGTTTGGAATTAGTTCAAACTGCTCCTAGAAGGATGAGCTCGACCCCTAGAGGCAAGGGAAGAGGGTAGCTTGCCTATATTATGTGTTTTCTTAGTCATTTTGAGAGGTTGGAAGGTTGGACTCTTGTGGGAGAAAGTTTCATTGTATATTGTACATCTATCTTTGCAATTTAAAGAGGAAGAAGGCCAGGGTTTTGCAGACATCCTTGTGGATTCTTGTGGATTGTAGTGTTTGATGGTGTGTTCTCTACATGTTCTTGTAAGTTTGTTTATGTATTCTACATCTCTCTTTTGCTTCTATTTGGACAGATGAAGTGGTAAAGTTTGAATACATGCTTTGACATGCTCAGCTTTTTAGTTTGTTCAAAATTTATGTTTTCTGCTATCTAGAGAGGATTCAAATGGTTGTTTGCCCTCTTTAGCTCCTTCTTTATCATCCCTGATCATCCATCTCAGACTAAGGCATCAGCGCTCACTCCTACCTTGCCCCAAAGATCCCCCTGCAAAAACTGTGCTCAATCCCCGCACCCTGAATTGCACTCCCTCCAATTGCCACCAAAAAACCAAAAATCTTTAAATCAACCCCCCTTATCAATTTACTAGCCTAAAATCTTTATTCCTAATTGGTCAGCTTATCATATTGAAAGATCTACCGAATCTGACCCGAGAGAGCCTTCTCATAGCTCGTAGGGCTAGCTACGAGGTGAAATGGTTTGATGTAGCCTTGAGAGTTTGTCTATCTCAGCCTAGGTGAATTCCAAGCGCTAACAGAGGGAACAAGAGAAAGGCCATGTTGGAGAAAAAGAGCAAAATTGCAGAAACTTTGGCAAGTTTCAGGGGCACGGCGCATTGGGTCGTGGCCATGCCGCATCCATTTGGCGTGGCGCATTGGGCTACCCTCTGCAGTGTAAAAGTCACACAGGCGCGACACATTGAAGTGGCGCAACGCACTAGGTTTGTGGCACAGCGCATAGGGTTTGGAAGTTGATTTCACCCACAAAGTCTCCCAAATTGCAAAATTTGCTCAATCCTCAGGTGTTCAAGTAAGTCAAACATTCCTCCATGAGTAGTGAATGCGTTTCTCTTGATGTTTATGGTGATTTAATGGGAGAAATTGGAAACCCTACCTCCTTGCAATTTTGGTCAAAACAATTGCTTAGGGTTTACAAATTGTGTTTTTTGCTACCAATTCCACTCACTCCCTCACTCTTTCATTTTCTCCCTCTCATTATATTTTCATCTACCCACTCCCTAAACCCCATATCCCTAAATTATTAATCCCAAAATCCATAACTCCCACTATCCCAAACCCTAATTGTTGTCCTAAAAGCCTAAATACTATTCCCTAAACCCGCAATTCCCCAAAAAAATTGTTAGCAACATTCCCAAAACCCCTCATACACTTTCCCTCCAGTCCCTCATATATTCTCATCCTTGATAGCAAAAACTTAAAGACACCATAAATCTCTTCATACTCATCTAAGAAAACCCAAACATTGGCAAGCATGGAGTCTGATCCTTCCTATGACCAAGATGAGGAGACACTTAGTGATTCTTCTAGAGAAATGCATGCACCAAGGAGACCTCAGAAGGGTGGTAAACATATACGAGACAAGCCTAATTCACTTGCTAAGTTGTAGGTCTGTCCTCTTGCTGTCACATGATTTCAACACCAATCTTGTTATCAGTTCTGTGAGATGGTAGAGAGAGTCCAGTACCATCATGAGTTGGGTAGATTGTTTGTGCTCCATCTTCATAATGGCCAAGTCACTCTAGCAGGTGTGACATTCACCTTGACACCAGAGACTATTTGTCAAGCAACTGGCATTCCAAATGTGAGTGAGCAGTGGAATAAAAGGCAACAGATTAACAGAGAAAATTATGAGCCTTACATCAATGCTGGTTATCAGAGGCATCTCAGTAGAGTTTTTCCCTTCCAGTATCTAAAAGACACTTATGCTCTCTTGATGAAACTCATAATTAAATATTTCAGCTATGAGGGCCGGTTTTCTCACCTGTATGCCTATCACATCAGATTGTTTATGCACTTCACTAGGGTGAGAATGATGAATCTCCCCTATTTTATTTACCAGAACATTGAGAAGATGACCACCTTAGTGCACAGGAAGTCTCCTCAGCAGCAATATAACAACATATAACATTTTGCGCTCATCAAAATTGTCGTTTTGCATCAGCTTGATTTACAAAACATCTCATGGGAGGATTCCATTTCACATGAGGTCTTTACAGGTCCCCAAGTACCCCTAGTAGTTTTTCATGAGGCAGGAGGATCTTCACATCAGCAGAAGATTCATGAGACACAAACCACTAGTGTGCCAGTGTTTGTCACCTACCAAAAGGGCACTAGAAGGTTGTTTGCAACAGCAAAGCGAGTACTATCTCCACCCGAGGTGGAAGGCGTCTCGCTTCCTCCATCAATACAGCAGGTACAGGACAAGGGAAAGTAGCCATTACATGATGAGGGGCCTCCAAGGAGGCAGGAGACAGATTTCATTCTTATTCAGGATGATGACACCGATTTGGGCTCACAAAGCTCAAAGCTAAAGGAGATCATCAAGGAGCAACAAGCGGACATTAATGATTTGTCTCTCAACCTTGAAAGAGCCAAGTGGATAATAAAATATCTAGAGAAAAGAAAGAAGCAACTACAGGATCAGCAAACCATTATGGAGATACAAAACATACGAGAAAACCAGCAAGTTGCCAAGAGGAGGAAAATGAAGCTAACACCATTAGAACAAGAAATCAATGCTGATCATGAGTCTTGTCTTGAGAGGGAAAATATCCACTTGGAAAAGTTGCTTGAGAAGGCCAACAGGGAGAAAACTATGTTGAGGAAGATGGCCTACCACTGCTTGGCGAGAAACAAAGTGTGCAAAGCAAGAATCAGGAACTTGAAGGCCAAGTTGAAAAAAGCATCGAGGAAGCGAAAAGAGCAAGATAGACTTCAGATCTTGGCTGAGGCTTCCTTGGCCCAACACAGCACTTAATGGAGGACACTCAGCCCAAATTTCAAGAAATTTGGGGCACTTTTTTCAATTTTTCAATTTTTGGCCTTAAAAACAGGTTTTTCTGTTGATGCGCCACGCCACCTGACGCGCGCTTTTGATGGGGACCTCCTTTTTTGGAAAACTCAACATTTGTGGATTTTTCATGGAAAAATATGCATGCCCACAAATGGCCAAGAAGTTTTGACACGTTTTGAGCTTCCAAAAAGGTTAAAAACACCTCAAAAATGACCTTTCTGGCCCTTTTTGGACACACAGGAAGAAGTGTTGAAAGAACTTAGTGTTTGAGTGGAAAATGGAGGCCAAATTCAGAAATTCCACTTGTTCTGGAAAGTAGATATGCAGAACTTTCCAACAAGCACACTTGCAGAAAATTTGGACACTGAGAAGGACTCCAAAATAAGTTGCAAAAAGGCACTATGCATTGGGAAATATGCTCGACGCATTGGAGGAATTTTGCTCATTTTGGCCAAAAAACTCTGTTTTTTGCCTAGTGTCTTGACAGTTTGACTTTTCTCTTTCTAATAGTTAAACTTATGATGTAAGTTAATGTGACTTGATGGATTTTGATGTAATTATGCCAAATTTTCACTCATAGAGGTAGATTCATCCATGAAAAGGTAGTTTGCAACTGAATGAATCAGTTCCCTAGTTTTTAGAGGCAAGTTGTTCCACTGCCTACTTTTTAGTTCTCAGTTTAGACTTCGTTGGAATAGATCCTAAACTTATGAGCTCGACCCCTAGGGGCTAGGATGAGTTGTTTATTACCTATATCTTCTTTTTTTTATAGTCATTTGCAAGGGTTGGACTTTTGGGAAAGCTTGGAGTTTCATTGTATACTCATTTTAGCAGTTTGGCTAAGGAATAGACCACGGTTTGCAAGACTTTATGGGATTCATGTGGCATCTTGATTTGGTATTGTGCTTCTTTCTGTAATTGTAAGTTTACATGTGTTTTATGTATGCCATCATCTCTCTTTGCTTCATCTTAACTAAATCAAACAAGGATAAAGGTAGAATCCATTGAAATTGCAGTGCTCTACCTAGGGTTTTGTTTAGTTATTTATGTTTTCAGCTATTTGAAGAGGACCCCTGAGACTTTATTTCCCTCTTCAACTCCTCACCTATCTAAAATCTCTCCATCTCATTCAATTTGAAGTACCAAACCATTTGCCTACCTTGCCCCATAGAGATCTCTGCAAAACTGAGCCTCATTCCCTAGACCCAAATCTGCCTTTCACATTTGATCCAACAAAACATCATCAAATTCAATCAAACTCTTCTACACACATACCTAGCCTAATATCAGTATTCACATCAGTCATCTCAATCCCTCATCGATCATATTTTTCTGATATTGACAAGGAGAGATCCCTCTCTCGACCTGGTAGGGCTAGCTACCAGGTTAAGCGTGGTTTGATGTTATCCTAGATCCTACCTTTCTTAGTCTGAGGTAGATTTAGGCACTAACACCAGCGAGCCTGGTCAGCACCTTGGTAGAGTTACTTTCATCACCTCCTTGCATAGGAAGCCTTTCTCTTCTTTCACCTTATTTATTTTTCATTTTTCATTTTTTTGACTTTTCATTTTTTCATTTTTCATTTCTGCTGTGCATAGCACTTATTCATTTCAGAGGTGGAAGAGGGATCCAGACTTATTGAGAGCAAAGGAGGTTGTTCCGGCAAAGAAGTAGTTTATTATATCTCTGACATGCCTATTAAGGTTTTTCCCCTCACCTTACTCTACCTGAGTGAGCTAACAAGGGTTAACCTAAAAAAAATTGACTAGAGAAGGTGACACTAATTAGCGTGCAAGATTATGTTTACACCAAGGTTCACTTCGAAGAGTACGTATTTTCCTTCGACGTATCATGGAATAAGAGTAACAAGTTCATCATCCAGAGGAAAGATGATAGATAACCGAGTAGCGATAGCTATACAAACCCTCTTGTACTTTACACAACTCATTTAATGAGTCACATATGGTTTCATGCAAACTAACCTATGAACAAACGAGACAAACAACAAAGCAAAGCAAGGGCAGAAGTAAAAGTGAAAGAAAAATAGGTAAGCAAACAAGCAACCATACAAACTAGCAAGCAAAGCATGTAAGAAAACAAGCATGCAAGAAAACAACTGAAACAAAACACTACTCCTACTCCTATACTAACAGTGCATGGGCCTCATCACATGAAGTGATACTTCCAATGTAGCCACCGTGCATTAGTAGACCCATGTGGATGAATACTTGGTCTGCGAGTAACCCAATTGTGTAGACCAGCATACAAGAAAGATATGATAGTGAAGACAGCCACACTTCATGTTTCAAAGTGACCATAGGAGTGCATGCGCGTGACGAACAGTCAGTGGTCTTATCATGGGGTTGTGTGACACTACGTGCAACTTTGAAGGAAAATCACACTCTTGACTGAAACATGCAAGAAAATGAAAGAAACAAAGATAACTTGTGTCGAAAACGAGTGCTTGCAATGTAAGACTCCTCCAATGCATGAGAAATGGGAACGTGTAGTTCGAGTGGAGGAAGTGTGATTTGTGTGTGAGGTGGATCTTCAATGCATACAGACGAGTGATGAGGAGCCTTGGGTGATTGAATAGTTTCATGATTGGGAGTGAGACTAACCCTAAGAGGGTAAGGACCTGACATAACCATCCACTCGGGCTGAACTGCCTCCACAATATTGGGTGCCTCAACTTTGTCATTAGGTAAATCATCATAAACTGGTGGTTTTGAAAGATCAACTATGATAGGTTCATGATTGTGATAAAAAATGGAAGTAAATGGATCATGACTGCCATGATCAGAAAAATCAATGAATTTTTCGACATCCTTATGACAAAATGAGTCAAACAGAGGGGTAGATGAAAATTGAATGAACTCATCCTCTTTGTTTCCAGAAAAGACGGATGAAGGATGAAGTGGATCTTCAATGAATAACTTATCCTTTCTATTTTCAAATGATGGACTGGCATCCGGTGAGTCCTACGAGTGATCAACAATGGGTGCATTTGTAGATGAAGACACACATACAAAATCATGGATGACGGGTTCACCAAGGTAGCTAAGAAGGAACGGAGGGGGATTGGATGGAAGGGAATCATCCTTCACCGAGTGTTGATGTTCAAGCTCCCATTCATACTCTTCATGAATAACAACGCATGTTGGTTGTGCAACACCAACTCCGTTAATGGGTTGTTCCTTGTTCACAACAAGTGAAGAGTCTGGAATGGATGAACACAAGACAACATCATCTGGAGGAACACCTGAGTGCAAAGACAGAGGTCAAAGAAAAGAATGCATATGGGAACTCGAAGGACTCACAACCAACTCTATGCAAAAATTGAGTGGAGTGATGTTGTGAGGGTGTGAAAGTTGAATAGATGTGTGAACATCATCCTCAGCATCACTGGGAGGGAGGTGGACAGTTTGTCTGCAACCTGGAACCTGGACCTTTCCTCCATGGCATCCAGATACACTTCTTGGGCTCCTCTGTCTAACTCATCTGAAAGCATGCACATCATTTTTCTCAATGTGAACAGACCAACAACATACTTGCGCATGATGTCTACACTGATAGGAAAGTCTGGACTGGTGGCAATGCACATCAACTTGTTGAAGTAGAAGTCAAGCTATTGTTAGACCTGCTTCTTAGTATTTTCTTGGGTAAGAGCCCCAAGTGATGGAATCACATGCATCCTTGGTCATTCGAGACTTGCTCATCATCTGGATGGAAGGAATCGAGTGAGTCGACCTCTCTATGGTGAGGCATGAGGTGAGTGTCCTGTTCCAACTCTAGCTACTCCATGTCTGCATCAAATTGTTCAAAATCCTGTTCTATCTCATGAGAAAAGTCTTTCCCCTATGAGGGTTCACCTTGTTCGCTTGATGCTAGCTGTTTAGAAGAATCAACTACTTGTATGGGTTCTGCATCATCTATTGGCACATGATGTGCCCCTGCTAAATTTTCTACTGCTACACTTACTTCTCATGTTGGTGCAACTCTTGTTCTTTCTGGAGTTTCTCCCTTAGCTCATGCAATTCCTTCTATTCTTCTTCCATTCTCTTCTTATCCCTCTGCCTTCATGCAATTCACTTGTCGCACTGCCACCTCTTTTGTTGAATAACCATAGTTGCTTGTTATACAAGTGGATCTTCTCAAAACTTGCAATTTTGTTCCTCCTCCATGTGATCGGTAATCTTTCTCTTCCCTTTGTCATGCGTAGGTGTGCTTGGCTCTGTTGCCTCTGCTATTGCTGTTACTTCTACTATTTCTAGTGTTCTCCATGGTGCTGCTTCATGCTTCCGTGCTAACCATTATATGGTGAAATAGACTTGTTCATTGGGTCTAGAATGATGGAAACAATACCTCCATGAGTCTTCCTCGACCCAATGAAATGCCCCTTGGATCCAATTGAACTAAACTCTCATGTAATGATCCTTCACAATGCAATGTGGGTCATACAGGTTGAAGTTTCGGATGTCAAATGGGTTCTTCCTCATTTGTTCAACTTCGACATCCGCTTGCTTGACACTTCGGATCTCCTACAATCCAATCCGCAATGGAAGAGTGGGCCAAGGTGCCTTCTTCTTTCACTGCAGCCTCTGTGTTAATCCTACTGAGATATGATATGCTACTTCCTATATGATAAGCACATCCAAAGCAAACTTTTGCAACACATGCGAAGGCTTCTCCGCATTGAACACTCGTATCATTGTGTCGTCTGGTGAGGCATACCAATCTACAATGCCTAATAATGCCTTCATTGCTTCTTTTGACATGTAGGGTCATCCTGTTTGAATATCAACCTATATATTGGGGCAACAATATGGTCGTACAGTCATTTGATCACTCCTCTGAAGTTGCACTCGTAGAATAGCTTGAAATATGTGTTCACAGCAGTCTCCACCGACGACCATGCCCACTCTAAGCCCTTGAACTCATGTTGGGCACAAAATACATCTAGAATGTAGGTGGACATATAAATCTCTACATGCATGCCTTCGGGCAACTGTCGAGACTTCGTGACTTGCTCCATCAACTGATGAACCAGTATGCTAGACTAGTTGCATGGTCTTCCTTCTCTAGCTAGTTGGTCCAGTGCGACAACCCAACTCTGAGGGAAGGTCTCAGTTCTCACTTGGCCACTCAGTCAACATCTGAATATGACCAAGTATTGGTATGCATTCCTCAATATCTTTTTCTTATAGATTTGGTTAGTGGTCATATTGAAATGAGTTGGCTCCTTTACTCAATCCTTCAAAATATCTCTGGATTGACCTCTACTATTGGGCAAGATGAATGAAAGGGTCATGAAAGTCATGGGCTCATCCATTTGATACATATCATCATATACTCATGCCCAGAAGGTTGCAAGCTTTGTCCCACTAACACTACTCAAGGTCATCGTCTCGGGGTCAGTGTGAGAGATCATCCAGTGAATCATATCCGCACATTGGAATGCGAGGTATCTGCATGAAATCCATTACAGGTTGGACTTATGAATGTTTACGTACACCTGATGGTCTTCAAGGTATTCCCAAAAATTATATGTGAATTTTTCATTCACCTCTTTCCAATTCAGTTTGATTTCCTTGTCTAGATACATCTTTGTATCTTCGTAGTTTGGCATGTTAGAGGACATCTGTTCAACTGTTGTTCCAACTGCAACATCACTAGTGTCCTGGGATCTTTTTCTCTTGGAATTCATTGAGACAGATGAACACCTGAAAGATCTGAAAACAAGTAGCAGGCATGGCAAGAAATATGTCAGTGAAAACAAAGCAAATTGGGGGAAGGTCACACCTATACCTGGGGAACTCATGAGCAAGATTACACAAATTTTACTGGGAGACTAAGTGAATGGCTGGCAAAAATATGCAAAAGGAAGTCTGCTAACTGGGATGCTAGATTGGCTACTAGATCTGTAAAATGCGCAATACAGTTGGGTAGTTGGCTGCTGGGATTGTGGAATACACAATTCCAGTTGGGAAACATTGCTGGCCCAAGGACAATTTTGTACAAATATTTGGGCCAAGCAGCCACTCACCTCCAGAAATGCATAATTCAGTCTAGAAGGCCAGTGCTGGGCCAGAATGCGCAAATCTATAGAGGAATTAGAGCTTTCCTTCTCCATATTGCGTAAAGCAGCCTTGGTGAAGTTAGAGACAGGGCCAAGGATGACCCAACTCGCCGACAGGCAACTAAAAGCAACTAAGTTAATGAAATGCATGGTGACACTAAGTGATAGTAGAAGTGATAAACAATGCATGCAAAGCATGAATGAAATATTGAGCAAACAGATCAACATGCATGTGGGTGTGGTCATTCACTAGTTGGGCGAACATCGTGCAAAACAGTTTTATGCATGCGACAACAGTGAGATAGTGACAAAAATTGAAACAGAGCTAGGACATGCTAGAATATATGTAAACAACAACAGACATTCAAAGAAATCAAGAAAACAACACTCACACAAGTGAATACACAAAAGGGGACAGAAATGCTGAAAAGGACAAGTTGAGGCCACTTACCCATGAATAGCTGAGCTAGATGTGTCGGAGAGTCCTGGATGTGATTTGGGATGTCAGAGATTGAAGATCGATGTGAATTAATGAGCTCTAATGCATCAAATAAATAAGTTTGGTCTCAAGAAGCGCATGCCACAAATATAGGAAAAAGCAACACTTGCAGGGAAACTTCCAAAACAACTTTGCATGTAACCCCTGGCTACTAAACATAGCTCCCTAAATCATGGGTTGCCTTTTGGCATGTTGTCTCTTGCTATTCCAGGAAGATCAAGTCATGCATGCATGCAGTTTAGATTTCCTCAGTCTCAGGTGCAGCTGGTCAACCAGAATGTCCATGCATGCCAATGTTCAACTGCTTGGGAAAAATGCACATTCCTGACTGTAAGCTAGGGTGACTTCCCAAGGGGATTGCAAAATTTTTAGGCCCAGTAGCTCACTACTTCCCAAATTTGTGCAAAGCCTGGAATGAACTACTTGTTGATGGGAAAAATTGCGTAAATACTATTGGGAAGGTTGACTGGCAGGATTGCGTAATCATTTAGACCAGAATACTACCACGGAGGATTATGTAATTCCTGGAGGGAAAGGATCATTTCCCTCCAGGAATGCACAATGTTCAAGGGCAGCTACTTAGCATACAGTTGGACCAAGTTTGGGTAAGCAGTCTGTGAGGGAAATGGATCAACTGCGATTGACATGATGCCTTTGTGCGAGGAAAGAAGTGAAGCTTGAATACTTGCCGAAGTAAGACAAAGTGCTATGCAAGGTTGGTAGGGAGGCTCTAAATTAGGCTAAGGAAAAATTTTGGAGGGTGGTTGTAGCCGCTACAACACTTGGCGACACACTGGAAAAACTCCATCTCTCTGCATAGACCTTGTTCATGAAAAGCAAGTCTAACACCTCTGGAAGTATTGTTCAGTTCTTAGCTCATATTGGTTTCACTATAACTTGATGTAAGATGTAGCATCTGTCAGACTCTTGGTCGATTCACACACATTCCAAGCCAAGGAAACACAGTTGTTTCAATTGGGGTTGAGGGGTATATAGGTGCACAAGCAGTATAGTTGTCAGAGTCTTAGTTTCATCTCTGGTGTTGCTCCACTGCTAGCATGCTTGGATAGTACCCCAGTGGAGTCACATAGGAAGACAAGCATGGATCCACTACCAGCGAACCTAGTTAGTACCCTGGTGGAGTTACTTGCGTTACCTCCCTGCATAGGAAGCCTTTCTCTTCTTTCACCTTATTCATTTTTCATTTTGAAATTTTGACTTTCAATTTTTTCATTTTTCATTTCCACTTTGCATAACACTTATTCATTTTAGAGGCTGAAGAGGGACCCAAACTTATTGAGAGCAAAGGAGGTTGTTCCAGCAGAGAAGTATTTTACTATATCTCTAACATTCCTGTTAAGGTTTTTCCCCTCACCTTACTCTACTTGACTGAGCTGACAAGGGTTAACCCAAAAACAATCGACTAGAGAAGGTGACACTAATTAGCGTGCAAGTGTTGTGTTTACACAGAGGTTCACTTGGAAGAGTACGTATTTTCCTTTGACGTATCATGGACTAAAAGTGACAAGTTCATCATATAGAGGCAAGATCACATATCACCAAGTAGTGATATCTGTACAAACCCTCTTATACTTTACCCAGCTTGTTTCATGAGTCACACATGGTTTCATGCAAACTAACCTACGAATGAATGAAATAAACAACAAAGCAAAGCAAGAGCAGAACTAAAATTGAAATGAAAACAAGTAAGAAAACAAGAAAGCACACAAATAAGCAAGCAAAGCATGTAAGAAACCAGGCATGCAAGAAAACAACTGAAAGAAAACACTACTCCTACTCCTATACTAACAGTGCATGGTTATGATCACATGAAGTGATACTTCCAATGTAGCCACCGGTGCATTGGTAGACCCATGTGGGTGAAGGCTTGGTCTGTGAGTAACCCAGTTGTCTGGACCAACATACAAGAAAGATATGACAATGAAGACAGCGACAGTTCATGTTTCAAAGCACCCATGGGACATAAGTGAGTGCACGTGCATGATGGATAGTCGGTGGTATTATCATGGTATTGTGTGACACTACGTGCAACTTTGAAGAAAAAACGCACTCTTGACTGAGACATGCAGGAAAACGAAAGAAACAAAGATAACTTGTGTCACAAATTAGTGCTTGCAATGTAATACTCCTCCTCGAGTGGAGGAAGTGTGATTTGTGTGTGAGGTCGATCTTCAATGCATATAGACGAGTGATGAGGAGCCTTGGGTGATTGAATAGTTTCATGATCAGGAGTGAGACTAACCCCAAGAGAGTGAGGACCTGACATAACGATCAGCTTGGACTGAAGTGCCTGGACAGTCTTAGGTGTCTCAACTTCATCATTAGGTAGATCATCATAAAATGATGGATTCAAAAGATCAACTATTATAGATTCATGATCATGATAAAAAATGGAAGCAAATGGATCACGATCACCACGATCAGAAAAATCAATGAATTCTTCGGCATCCTCATGAACATATGAATCAAATATAGGGGTAGATGAAAAGAGAATGAACTCATCCTCTATGTTTCTGGAAAAGACAGATGAAGGATCAGGTGGATATTCAATGAATAACTTTTCCTCTCCGTTTTCGAATGATGGACTAGCATCCGGTGAGTCCTACGAGTGATCAACAATGGGTGCATCTGTAGATGAAGACACACATACAAAATCATGGATGATAGGTTCACTAGTGAAGCTATGAAGGAACGGAGGGGGCTCGAATGGAAGGGAGTCATCCTTCACTGAGTGTTGATGTTCAAGCTCCCACTCATACTATTCATGAATGACAACACATGTTGGTTATGCAACACTAACTCCGCCAATGGGTTTCTCCTCATTCACAATAAGTGAAGAGTCTAGAATGGACACACACAAGAAAACATCATCTGGAGGAGCACTTGAGTGAAAAGACATAGGACAAAGAAAAGAATGCATATGGGAACTTGAAGGACTCACAACCAACTCTATGTGAAAATTGAGTGGAGTGATGTTGGGAGGGTGTGAATGTTGAATAGATGTGTGAACATGATCCTTAGCATCACTGAGAGGGAGGTAGATAGTTTGTTGAGACAGTGCCTGCTCCGACATGGGATTGTGTAGTTCCATCAATGAAGAAGGTTGTGCAAGGCTTGACATCAAGCTTTCTTTTGGGATGGGCAGATTTCTTAAGACAATACTCAAACCGGTCCCAAAGATAAGTGAACTTCATTTGGCTCTTTAGAGCTTGAAACCGTAAGTCACGGAAGAGCTACCAAAAATCAATAACGGATTCATGCGGAGACGTCTGTTGCTATAATAGTTTCCAGTCAAGATGGCCTGCATCAAAATGATGGAATGTGTCTTCAATTATATCATAGAAATGCTCACATTAGTGCACGGTGTCAGCCGGTAGGCTAAGCACCCAATGAAATGGGGATTAACAAAGTATGAATGCAAGCATCAGACTAACTCGTTCATTAGTAAACTCATCTTCCTCATAAATCATGGAAAGGAAGTTATGTAAGTGCTCAGGCCATGCCACTTCGCCATCGCCATCATACGTGTGAGTGGACAAGAGATTTGAAAAGCTTCCCCAAGATGGATACATCTTCATAATTTGAAAAACACCTCAGGGGAAGAAGAATGCAAGACTCCATGAAAGATATGCAAAGTTTCAAAACTGGATGAGAGGATACTTCTAGTCATCGGGCCCTCCTTCTATCGCCAGAAATGTTGACGGTGCTAGACCTGCCAACATGTCAAGGGGATATCCTAAGTAATAAGTCCCAATTAGACCTCAGACTGTTTGGTGTAGGAGTCCCAGCAGTGGGTCATAAGTTAATGCCTTGACCGCGATGTTGCATTGAGGGCAAGTAAGATAACTTTGTCAGTAGCAAGGGTGTGACTGATGTAGTGAGTCAAGGTATGAGTACGAGAGGTTCAAACACTTCAGAGGGAGAAGAAGGTGAAGGTGAGTTCTAGGTTGAAAGGGATCAGTCCCAACTCAGCTAGGAACACACAACATAAAGGACATGCACAACTTATGGTAGAGCAGTCGACATGGATGCGACAGTCACAACATACAAGGTAAGATAAGATGAACAACACTCATGGATCAGTTCGAGATGAGTGTGACGATTGATATAACAAGGTTCAGAGAAAGGTTTGTTTGATGTTCGGCAGAGCAGTTGACATAGACAATGACAATATTAAAAACATATGCGACACATTAACAACAAGATTCATACAATTGCATACGAATCAGCTCATATACAAGTATGTAAGTTAAAAAACATATATCATTAAGGCAACCAGAGCATTCCAACTATAATAACAACATATGCATGAAAATGTGTTGGGTTTTATAATATAAGGAAGTGTAAGTCACAATCATACAATACACCATGTAAACCTTCTAGCCCCATTAGTGGAACGTTATAGCCACATCCGCCTGCTCCTCCAAAGAGATGTACTAGCTCCGTACAGTGGAGAAGCCAAGGCGCATTACAATACTGTCCAAGCCTTCTTTAAGATAGTCTTAGTAGAAGCTTGGCTGACCAAAATCCTATACAATGAGTTATGAGAGACTATTTATAGCAAAGGGTGGGGTGACCCTTGGCATTCCCCTTTGTGACCATTCAACTACCCTCATGACTCTTCACCTACTCTATGATTATTACAATCAGCCTTGAGACTTGATTTACACTTGACATGACTCAACATTACAATGCACATGTACCCATGAGAACAATGGCTTGAACAAGCCAAACTAGACAGCAATCTAACTTAGACAACTATAGAAGTCCATCTGCTCGACATCCTCATGTTGATCAATAGTAACATATTGGTGCTAAGATTGGTAGTCTCTGATAGTGTCTGTGTGTTCTGCTATGACATCCTTCTGGAACCTGAACCTTGCCTCCATGGCATCTAGGTACACTGCTTGGGATCCTCTGTTCAACTCATCTGAAAAAATGCGCATCATTGTCCTCAATATGTCTGAACCAGCAACATACTTGCGCATGATGTCTGCATTGATAGGCAAGTCTAGATTGGTGGTGACGTGCATCAACTTGTCGAAGTATGATTCAAGCTCTTATTGGACTTGTTTCTTGGTCTTCGCTTAGGTGAGAGTCCCAAGTGATGGAATCACATATGTGTGCACACTAACCTCCATGCTCTTTAATAGTCATGCATGGGAGGATTGTATGCTAGCGATGAGTTGCAGTAGGTCCTCATAGTTCTGGATTTGACTCTGGTTAGGTGCTTGCAACTCGACCACATTGGCCTTCATCATCTTTGGCAAATGAAGCGGGGCTCCTTTATACTTCATTGTTCATGTTTGCATGCTATCAATGATAGCATGTTTGTTCGTCAAGATATGAGCTCTTATCACACATGGATGCTACCATCCATGAAGATGAACAAATACACGATGCACGGTACCAAACTTGGATTACAATGCTCTCATAATCGTGTCCAAGGACAACACTTCCTCCAGTATTTCCTTCTTCAATTCAGCTCAGGTGGACATTGTCACCAAGGCTCCTCCTTACTTGGACACGTGTAGTTCCTTTGCCATTCGCTCATTCTCAGTTATGAAGAAGTGAACACTGAAGCTAGTGGCTTTGACATACAGTCTAGTTGCATTGGCCAAAGCAGGTGGGTCCTTGTGCACATCGGTCATCATCACTTGTTCTTCAAATTGTGCAGGGGATGTTTAGTCCTCCGGAGTTGGTACTCTTTTAGGGTGCACAACTCTATGTTGAGATTCATCAAAAGAGTTTTCATGCATCTCTACTTCCGGCTGACCACCAAGGATCTTAGTGCATCCTTGGTCATTCGAGACTTTCTCATCATCTGGATGCATGGAAGTGGGCGAGTCAACCTCTTTGTGGTGAGGCTTGAGTTTAGTGTCTTGTTCCAACTCTGGCTACTCCATGTCTACATCCAACTGTTCAAAATCCTATTTTATGTCATGAGTAAAGTCTTGCCCCTATGAGGGTTCACCCTGTTCTCTTGATGCCAGCTCTTCAGAAGAATCAACTACTTGTATGGGCACTGCTTCATTTGTCAGTATGTGATGTGCCCCCTACTAAATCTGTTGTTGTTGCACTTCCTTCTCTTGTTGGAATAGCTCTTGTTCTTTCCAGAGTTGTCCCCTCGGCTCATGAAACTCCTTCTTTGCTTATTGCATTCTCTTTTGATCCCTCTACCTTCGCGCGATTTTCTTGTCACGATGCTTTACCTTATGTTTAATAGCCATAGCTGTTTATTCTGCTTGTGGATCTGCTCGAAACTTGCAACTTTTTTCCTCCTCCATGTGATTGACAATCTTTCTCTTCCCTTCGTCGCACACATGTATGCTTAGCTCTTGTTACACTGAATTTTGTCACCTTGACTATCTGCAGTTTATGTGGCCTCATCAATAGCCACATTGTCCTCTTTGTCAAGCCCCATACCTCTGCTCTTCATGTCAAAACTTCAAAGAGAGAGAAAGTCACTTGAAAACATGTTTATCTCTGGGTACGCAGTTTCTCTTTACCTTGCCTGCGTGTACGCACTCCATATACATTAGACCTGCGTAGTAATATGCTCTGTATACTAAAGCTAGGGTGCGTACCCCTGTAAAGGTCAAAAGGCGCAAGTTTCATCTTTAAAAAGTTACTTGTGATCACTTCTAGAGCCTTCTAGAAGAGTTTTCGACGTGTATTGAGCGCCTCCAGATGGTTCATGCACCCCTATGATAGAGGAGCTTATCCCATCAAGAGAGGAGCTATCCCATCAAGAGAGGAGCTACCCCATCCAAAAGAGGGAGTATCCCATTGATGTTGGAACTGAATAACCTCTTCTAGAATACTATAAATACAGGCATTGGGCCAAAGGAGGGGAGGTTGAAAGCTGAACATTCTATAGGGTAAATTCTGCTGGAATTAGGACTTCCATTTGTTGACTTGTGAGGAGAGA
>APFE031428955.1:91440-105148 GCA_000404065.3 Pinus taeda | reverse complement strand
GCACAAATTCAACTAGGCCCCAAGGATTTTTTCTTATTCGAAGAATACATAAATTGAAGGCTACAGAAATTGCCTTTTGAATGCCTGGTTGCTTTACATCCAAAATTGCCTACAGGAAAGTCTTTGCCGTTGTCTAGAAAGGAAATAGAAAAGATACCCATTTCTTCACTCTCAAAGAAACAAATAGAAGAGCTCATGTCTACTAGTGAGCTCAATAAAGTGTGGGATCAAGTCAAAAAAGAACTAGATAGCACACAAGAGAAGGAAGTGCATGATTTAGCTTCAATGGAGATAGACAAGAATCTTGTAGCCAACAAGACAAAGTCTCCTATGAATGAGTCATCTAGTCAAATAATGGATAAAGAAATTATCCCAATAGTCCCCACCTCTGAGATTTTTCTCAGAGTAGAAGAGATTCCACCTCTTGATATTTTCTATAGTCCTGAACACCATGTTGTCGTTAATTGACAAAAGAAGAAAAGAAGAATGGAACATTCTCAGGAACTTCTTCCTAGAAGCGTCCCATTAGATGTGGTATGGAAAATTTTCAACCTAATTTGTCTGATTATTTATGTTGGCTTAGGGGGTCCTGACCCAGGCTCAAAGTTAGTTGTGCTAACCAACAAATCCCTATACTACTAGCCCTTTCGGCAACAATCCATGTAGCGCAGGTTGAAGTCTCACCCAAAGGAGTATGGGGGGATGCTAGAACCAAGTATTGCTCATCCAGAGATCAGTGTGATGTCTTTTAGCACCCTAGATATGCCTTCACATAGATCTATAAGTCCCTAGGATTCGGTACTACAACTCTATTCAAACAATCTTTAGACCTTCACAAAGGTCTACAATTGGTCTCTGTGGACCCTTAACAATCAGTTTATCTACTTATGCACACCATAAAACAACCCTAAATTAGCGTTCATGTAGATCTACGTAGGTTATTATTAAACATTAGATAATTCATCATAGTCTTCACAAAATTACATAAATATCCTTACGTATATCATTTAACAGTTATTCAATAGAATCAAACAGCATTAGATCAATATTTTATAAACACATTATTCATCCACAACATATATTGTAAATAGAAGTAATTAGAGATAAACAGATATACACAATATTTCTTCAGTAATCTTACTTATTCATCTTCAATTCAGCTTTACAGACTCAAAACTAGCCTACGCACATAGCTGCAAGGGTCCACGCACTCAGCTTCGTACTCTACCTAGGCCTTTGCTCACTTAGCTTCAGAGCCTTTCTTCTCCTATTTGACCCACTTCCTTGCGCTAACACTTCTCTTCTATTGACCCATTACATCCATCATTTCCTAAGATATCTACCTTAGACTCTCTAAGACACACCTATTTATATAATCCCATGGTTTTCAGACTGTGGGTGGATCTCAAAGCCAACTCAACTTTTACATAAGCAAGGGGCTAAAACCCCTTTGACTCCTAATCATCTATGTGCTCCGCATCCACAAATCATGGATACTTTACATCATTTACAAAAAATTCATCAAAACTTGTGTTATTTTAACCACAAAACTGACCTAGGGGACCCCATCCCAACAGGCCCCCAACATAAAGATTGTGACTGACCTTCATATCACTTGGTTGGCACTGTGATCTTGCTACGGAGATCCCCCAACTCTACCTGGATCATGGTAACTTTGGCAGTGCTCTGAGTGGTTGTCTGCGCTACCTCCTCAACTAACTTCTCTGTAGTTGGTTCTTTTGTGGCTAGCCTCATTATCTACTGCAAGCCCATTAGCTTCTCCTGAATATTGGTCATGACTTGGTAAGCCTCCTCGAAACAAGGTTATAGCCCAGCCTTAAGCAAGGCCTCCTTATTCTGTTCCTCCTCTACCTCGCAAGGAGCTACTTCCCCTCCTGCAATTTGGCTAGGGGCTGCGCTGGTGCAATGGAGCATGCCATCGTCGTGACTTCGTCATAGTGCCTCTGCAGCTCCCTAACCTCTGTATTCAGTGTCTGTAGGTTTGCATATTCTTGCAAAGTTGTCACCAAATCCATTTCTTGCTCAAATAATTCAGAATTGTCAGTGACTATGGCATCTAGGGTGGCCATTCCTTCTCTGATGGTGGCTCTGCACTGCTACCAGACCTTAGGTGAGTCGCGGGCTGAAATTTTAATTGTAACTCTGTGATCTTCATATTGAGTTCAAATTGAACTTGGCCAACCTTTGCCTTGGCTTCATGAATAACAACAGCTAATTTCCTGATCTTCATTTATGGTTGTGCATCTTCAGGGATGTGAAGCTCAGGCACTGTTATGCATGCCTCTGTGAGTGTGGACTCTAGTCGGGAACTTTGTGCCTATAGCATCTCCTTCTCTTTCAAGGCCTACATCTTCTTAGTACACATCTTCTCGTTGTTCACCCTGTATTTGCTGATGAGGTTCGAAGCACGTTGCTCTCGAGCTCTCAATTCCTTTTTCACTCATGCATGTATCTCGTGGAGGGTCTTGTTAGGGAGCACTGCTATGCTCAACCCGATGTTCTTGAGTGTGCTTAAGATGATGCGATCATCGACTGACTCTGCACAAAGGGACCCATCTGGAAATGCAAAAGTCCTAAGATCTAGGGTCCTTATCAATTACATTGTTTGACTCGTCCCAACTACCAGGCTCACCTATTTTGCACTTGCTTGATCAATTCCCACTTCAGTTTTGTTTGCTTAGATTTGTAGCTCACACAAATCCTTTTGGATGCTCACTAGCGTCTGCATATATTGCTGCTCAAACTACTACAACACTTTAATCCTAGTTTTCCTTATTTTATCCCCGATCTCATTGAGATTTCCCTCTGTGAAGACCATGGGATCACCCTGTGACTTGTCCAATTTTTTTTCCGAGGACCTTCCTGCTACCCCTTTCCGGACTTCTTTAGAATGAAGGGGGTGCCTTGTCCCTCATCTCCTCTACCACCTTGTTCGGATAGTTCTTCCTCCTTGGTCTCTCCGAAAGGTGATTTTCCACTTCTTTTTGACTCGTGCTACTCTTGTTTTGCCTGCTCCTTGGCACCGTGCTCTTTCTCCATTCGACCTTTCTTGGTGGCTTCCTTCTTTCTCTGTGTAGCTAGGTTCTATGCAGCTTGCTTAACTGCTTCCTTTCTCTTCTACGCTATCAAACTTCCCACGCCCATACTTGTTCCAACATCTAAGTCTGAGGGGGCACGCCACTCTACCGACCATCACGTGATCACTTCCTACGCATCTGTCTTCGTCATCAAATATGGAAATTCATGCCATATCTACTATGGATCCTTCCATGCTTGAATGTAAATTCGGTGGAATTCAACCTTGAATGCTACATAGACTTATAGTTTCATGTACAAGGTTAGGGAAAACCATGGTCACTGATTGATGGCCATGCAGAGACTCATTTCCTTCAGGACCCAAAATATCTTTGTCTCTATGATCTGTGCGGGGTCCTTTGTAGCCCAGAAGGAGGAAAACTACGCTGCCTCCAATAATCCTTCTTCAAGAGGAGGAAACTCGCTATCCTCTAGCAGTTCCCATGCAACCAACACAATAGACACCAACAACCAAGCGTAATGAAATGGCTTGGTTTCATCCTGGGCCCTGTGTCAGTTTGCCAGGAACTCCTGATAAAGATACCTGGACTAGTTGAACTACACACCCTTCACACACTTTGTATCTAGGGACACTACGAGCATTAGAACTCCATTCACAAGACACTTTCTCATCACCTTTCTTGCTAAAATTTGGGTGGCAATTTGAACTGTGGTGTCATTTATAGAGGTGATGGAATATCCTCATGCCTTCTTCACAAGGTCAAATTCTTTCCTCATTCTTTTTGCTAGATTCTTTTCTCATGTCTTTATGCCATACTCCTTGGCCAGATTCAATCCCTCATAGGGTAGGTGTGTGATCCTATGAATGAGCATGTCAGTGATGGGGATAGGCCCTCCTAGCCATAAGCACCCATCTTGAACCAAAGTGAGTAGATGGCATACATAAATTGTGTTGATAGGGGTGCGGTGATAATGGGGCACCCACAAGAGATTAAGTAACCCCGAATTCTCCACACCATGGATCCATTCCACCGTCTCTATCATGGTAACACCAGATTCCACATAGTAGACATGCTTCATATAATTATCTATTGCTAAGTGTGGGAACCTAGCATGATTTGCGAGGTCCCAATCCTCCATCTTCAGGAGTGGGATCCGTGCAAGCCACGGACCTTCAAAAGGAACCTGCTAAGGCATCAGGGGCATAGATATGGAAAATTTGTCTGAATCTAGAACCTTTGTGACCTTCGCCTTCCCCTTGCGCAGAGGGATATAGTTGGGTAGTTTTATGATGGGATCCACTCCCTCAGCATCTGTTATACAGGAAAATGACCTCCTCATCAGCTCATAGAACAAATACATGATGACTGAAGGACTGGCCAAGTTCATAGGCCCATTTGTCAAGCTAAAGTTGTCTAGACACTATCAACCTACTTTATAAAGATTCTCAACAAGCCTAAGGGTGCATTAGTGCCTAGAGTAACTCTACTTGTCACCTTGGGAACAACGTTAGTGACCCTACATCAGTTTCTATGGGTAAAAGGAGTGAATTGACTAAGAAAATATCCCTATATTATCTCCTATGTCAGCTCATAAAAGCAGGAAAACGTCAGAACTCGACCTTTTTGTGGGAATTACTAATTCCTAATGGAGTATGAAAATGGGAAGGGGCACTAAAGCATGGAAACATCACTACTTTTGCCTAATGGAACTCATGAAGGACTTACGAACCCTAACCCTACATGTTATATGTGCAAGGCTTGGGCCATTGTGAAAGAGGTCGAACCATTTGAAAGGATTGCCTATTTAACTATCGAGCAGAGTCTCAGACTAAGGCATTAAAATAGGTTAAGAAGGGAGAGAGAGAGGAGAGATGGAGGGGTAAGGGAAGGCTCATGCAACTGATGGTTGTAATCACTCTTTCTACATCAATATAGAATTGCAGTTGTGTTGTCCACTTTGTGATGTTGGTAGTATAACTTGTTTATATGTTTATCCAATATCTTTTAGCATGAGTGGCTTAGTTATATGAAACTAGATATCTTTTATATGTTCATGCATTTGTTTATCAAGGTTTTATGTTGTGATATTACGTTTGTTTTTCTATGTGTAGGTTTTAATCTGGAGCTGGCTCAAGGGTCTTTTGCCTTTCTAGGTTGCACTCTTCAGTAAGACCACACTAAGACTCGAGGTAATAAGTCCTTCTCGCTTTGATATTCATCTGTTAAACATAGATATGCATGTACCTTTGTGACAACTGCAACTAATCTGATTGTTTGCCGAGGATCCCGGGAAGATCCTTAAGGGTTTTCTACGTCACCAAACACCCGTGCATTAATCCCTATAGAAAAATTGGCGACTCCACTGGGGACTACACTTAGTTCCCATTTTTTCCCAGAAAGTTCCTAGATCTCTCTTTTTTCCAAGCCTTGATGTACTTCTTCATTCCCTTTCCGACCACTCAGGACCATACAACACCCTTCTCTTAGTGCTCAGCCTTAGATATGATCCCCACAACCCATTTTTCGAAGTATTTTTCCTCACTAATGTAGGTTACCATTGAAATTAGTGCTTTATAAAGCACTTTTCCCTCACAAACAAAGCGTTAGTGCTGAAACTAACTCTCTGTAGCCTCTAGCACAGAGCATTAGTCAGCCATTTCTTGATAATCAACTTACCCTGTGAACTCATGGGTTGGGAAATATTCTTGTAGACTAATCAGGGATCTGTAGCTACACTTGTTTGATCGATCTGTGCCTTAAGAATTTTTTTTTATTTTTAAAGAAAATAGCTTTACTTCTTAAATTTTTTGTTTTCATTAAAGAAAAAATACAATTTTTTTTACCATTTTATCCTTAGCTGGTTAAGTTCTGCGTTATTTGCTTTCAATAGTTGTTAGTGAGCATTGAAGTTCTATCAGTTATGCTAGTGTTTTACTGAATAGGATGCATGGAATAAATATTGATGTATGAATGACTCTCCTTTTGTAGAAGCAGCTTATTCATTGGAAGTGAAAATCTACAAGCATTGTTTTTGCATGATTTGAGTTAAAGTCCCATATAATTTCATACATCTATATAAATTTCACCTATAGAACAAACCGATATATGCAATGTCCTAAAGCATAATACTTGTTCTACTTCTACAAAACATTAAGAGAAAGCATAATCGAATTCATGAGCAACATCAAGTAGAAACATGCATAACTGATCAAGAGAAATAACCACACATAACACAAGATATATCCAGGGGAAAGCACCAGCATAAAACCCCAACCATGTATTATCAATCAATTGGAAATCCTCTTCACAATACAAAAATAATTAGTTCTCAAGCTATTCAGTTCTCAATGAACTATGAAGATATGTCTCATGAGCCAACCAAGCCTTGTATATAAAGGCTTTACCAAGTCCAATCCCTATTTCCTTGTGTAGTTTTCTTAGGAAATAATAGCAAAAGCATATGCAATTAAATCCAAACATACCAAGTTAACCTATGGTCCAACTACGCAATCCTTGAGGACACTAGTTCCTCAACCATGTAAAAATTACTTATTAGAAATAGTCAAGCATCTGATAATACACTACCCCACATCTGATCTCAACTGGGTCTCTCACAAAACTGACACACAAAAATTATCCATGAGTGAATCCTCAGTTATCTAAAATAATAGTTGTCACATGCATGCAAGCATTAACAAACTATATTTTATTATTTAACAACTTGTTAAAATAATCTAACTAGACTTGACTAGTTAGAACTAAGTCAACTGATTCTCTCATTATAGAACTCATACTTATTCCCTCAACCAGTGGAGTAAATTAAGGATAAATTCCTCAATCAATGGGACAGCTCATGTGCATGCCCACAAAGACTTCAAATTCGAATTTCCTTAACTAATTAACTCAACTGAATTAATTAATTAATATTTCCAATTGCTATTAAGACCAAAATTAATTTTAATTCCTATAGATAGACTAGGGACTGCTACAAATAGGAAGGGACCCAAAAATGCTATTTTTAGAACTTCCTATTTTTAGCAGTTTCACCTCTCACCTAATGTGGCAGATGACCTCACTGGCCAAACTGCTATTTTTAGACATGCTATTTTTAGCACATTCTGAATTTAGCATTTCTTGTTACACACTTTTCAACACTCCCTCTCAACAAGAAAGGCTTTCTCTTGAATCCGATCTTGTAACTCTGGAATGTTCTACATGCAACACATCTACCCGGTCCACTTGCTCCAATAACACTTGGAACAAAATACTCCCCACTGACCACTCTGTTGTGCTAGGAACATACCCTGATGCTGAAGCTCTACGTGCTGCTGACAAGTGCTCCCTCTCTGAAATTTGTGCCAATGAAACATCTTCATGCATCTTGCACCATTGCACACCTCTCTGTGCCACCTAGCACTGTGCAAAACACTTTGCCTCTCGCATTGTTGCAGCCCGCTAGCTATGCATTGTCCTGGGATTCCCTGCACTGTCACTCTCTCTACCACTCCATCCGCATTTGTCTCTACCCAGTCAGTCAGTTCCTGCTACTTGACTTCGAGGCTCTTGTAGCAAGGTCTCATCTAAGAGGTTGGGTACCTCAAGGATCTTGCCCCTCCTCCTTAGAACAATCACTCTATATCACCCCAGCACCTACCTAGAGGTATGGCTACATGTGATCCCTCATCCCACCTGGCTCGAAGTTTCCCCCTACTAGAGCTCTTTGCATGAGTAGATGTCTCTACACAATCTCAACTCAACTTCCCCTATTATGGCTGCTCCACAACCTCCTGAAGCTCTTGCACCAATCATGGCTCCTCCACAATCGTCTAAGACTTTTTCTAGCTTTGCATGTTGAGAGGTAATATACCCTCCCTCTCAATCACCAAGTCTCCATCATTTGCCTTGCTCCTCAAGGCTTTGCATGCATTTTGAACCTCAAGAGCATACATGTTCTTGACCAGTGAACCAATCTGCTTCACCTGTCTAGTGATGATGTGTCTAAGGAAAACCTTTCCCTTACTGAAGACTACATCATAGCCTCTATCTTCCAGCATCGCGATTGACACCATGTTTCTCTTCAGTCCTAGTACATACTTGACATCGGTCAAGGTAAGGCAAGCTCCATGCTCCCTCTGAAAAATAATTGTGCTACACCTGAGACACTATACTTCTCATCATTACCCATCACTATGAGTATCTAGAGATCTTTCTCCTCCAAAGTACTGAATAAACTCTTGTCGCTAGTCATGTGGAAAGAAGCTCCACTATCAAGAAACCAACCACTTCCCACCATGGATGAAACCATGCATGCGAAGAATGTGAAATCCAACTCAAACTGTGTAGCAATTGCCTCACCTTCAGATCCTTCCCTAGATCCCTTCTTGGATTTCCTCTGTGGACAATTTGCAACATAATAGCCCACCTCATGACAACGAAAGCATCGCACTTTTGATTTGTCAACCTTCTTCCCATCAGTGGAAGAACTGGATTTGCAAAGGGAAACCTTCTCCTTTCCCTTCTTCACCTTACTTGCCAAGGCACAATTCCCCTCATCATGCATGGATGAAGAACTATCTCTGGTGCTTCGTCTGATCTCCTCCTGCATCAAATCCAACCATAGTCATTCCTAATCTGGCAGTTTATCCCTTCCATTCACTAAGTCCTGGTAACTATGTTAGCTCTTAGGAAGGCCAATAAGTGCTAGACTCACCATATCTTCATACGATGTCATGACACCTACACTTGCAAGTTCATCCATGCATGTGATGAGCTTGGTCAGATACATAGAGATCGTCTCATCCCTTTCACACTTGATCTTTCGAAGTTTGTCCTTCTGTGCTAGCTTCCTCTGATCACTGTTATTCTGATATAAATCTTTCAATGTTTTCGATATTGCATGTAGAGTCTCCTTCCCATGGAGGCTCGAGACAATGTGATCTCGCACTCCCTCCAAAAGAATTCTCCTAGCTCTAGCCACACACTTCCTCCATTGCACCTGCTCAGTCTTGTCAGTAGGCTTAGGAATTTCTTGATCAATGAAATCCTTAAGGCCATTATCTTCCATAACTACCTCCATGTGATCCTTCCAAGATATATAGTTTGAGCTACCATTGAGGGCATACTCAAGCCTCAAACCATAGAACGCCATCGATGAAATAGGTGTGATAATAACTTGAGATCTATATCCTGAATAATAAACTTTGAATTTCTCCTACTAGTATATTGTTCTTGCTTGATCACCTGTGCTCCGATACCATGTAGAAATTTCACTTGTAGAACAAACCGATATATGCAATGTCCTAAAGCATAATACTTATTCTATTTCTACGAAACATTAAGCAGAAGCATAATCAAATTGATGAGCAACATCAAGTAGAAACATGCATAACTGATCAAGAGAAATAACCACACATAACAAAGGATATATCCAGGAGAAAGCACCAACATAAAACCCTAACCATGTATTATCAATCAAGTGGAAATCCTCTTCACAATACCAAAATAATTAGCTCTCAAGCTATTCAGTTCTCAATGAACTATGAAGATATGAAGATATGTCTCATGAACCAACCAAGCCTTGTATATAAAGGATTTACCTATGGTCCAATCCCGATTTCCTTGTGCAGTTTTCTTAGGAAATAATAGCAAAAGCATATGCAATTAATTCCAAACATACCAAGTTAACCTATGGCCCAACTACGCAATCCTTGAGGACACTAGTTCCTCAACCATGCAAAAACTACTTATTAGAAATAGTCAAGCATCTGATAGTACACTGTCCCACATCTAATCTCAACTGGGTCTCTCACAGAACTGACATGCAACAATTATCCATGAGTGCATCCTCAATTATCCTAAATAATAGTTGTCACATGCATGCAAGCATTAATAAACTATATTTTATTATTTTAACAACTTGTTAAAATAATCTAACTGGACTTGACTAGTTAGAGCTAAGTCAATTGATTCTCTCATTATAGAACTCATACTTATTCCCTCAATCAGTGGAGTAAATTAAGGATAAATTCCTCAATCAGTGGGACAACTCATGTGCATCCTCACAAAGACTTCAAATTTTAATTTCCTTAGCTAATTAACTCAACTGAATTAATTAATTAATATTCCCAACTACTGTTAAGGCCAAAATTAATTTTACTTCCTATAGATAGACTAGGGATTGCTATAAATAGGAAGGGACCCAGAAATTCTATTTTTAGAACTTTCTACTTTTAGTAGTTTCACCTCTCACCCAATGTGGCCAATGACCTCACTGGCCAAACTGCTATTTTTAGACATGCTATTTTTAGTAGGTCTATTTTTAGCACATTTTGAATTTAGCATTTCTTGTTGCACACTTTTCAACAATGTCAACACCCTTACCGAAGACTCTAACAGTACATTTAAAATATACCTAATAAAATCAATTAGCAACTCTTTTTAGAGTAAATACACTTTATTTTAGGCTAGGATCTTGGGATAAGAAGTGTGAGTTAACTGCCCAATATCATACACCAAAACTAATGTCATTAAAGAGAAAAATCCTTTTGCACTCATACTATCGGAGACCACCCCAGTAAAAGTGGAGCTCAATATGAGACAACATCGGATTGTAAGTGAAGGTAGCCCAACTTTGCTTACATCTCCTTTGGGAATTCTGCGTATCAGGGATCCCTTTGGGGATATTGGAGCTGAATCGGGGAGTCAGGTATCTTTCCCACACAGCGTAATATCTATGACTATGTCCCTCCTGGTAGTGTCTATGATTTGAGGTATCCTTAGTGGCCATACTTTTAGGGATGAACACAAGGTGACTGGGGCTGGCTACCCTGGTACCTAACATAGATGAATCTACTCTATCTTTGGTATTTGGGAGGGTGCTCATCTTCACGAGAGTACTTGGCCCCTTAATCTAAGATTCCGGTGAAGCTCAAGAGTAATCATAACTGTACATTTGGCTAGCTCTCTTTGTTATCCATTGTGATATTGGGTTTCATATCCAGTGATCGGTGCTTATCAGACAGGGTCATTTCCCTGTACTTGTTGATTGATTTCCTTAGTGTATTTTTTATTTTTAGGTGCTAGAGTGTTATCAACAAGACTTTGATAAACATCACTATAAAATTTAGTAATAAAAATTGTCGACCATCATGGCTACATCCAGTCCTCATCACCAATATAGACGGTTGTTATGACTTCCCCCACTCAATGTGGAGGATCCACCGAGATCCAGTGAAACGGATTCCTTGTCTTCGAGAAATCAGTTTCTGAGATCTAACGCAGAATCAGTTTGGACATCCCATAGTTAAAGCTTACCAGAGGATTTCTTTACTGAAGGAATTCTTCCTCCATACAATCCTCCGATCATGAATCCGTTGGGCCCACCCTTAGTTCTAGTTGCATTTGTACATCCTTTGTCTTTAGTTGGAACATTTCCACCCATCTCGTCGATGACTAATGGGTCATCGGATTTTGTGGACTTTGTCCACCACCACCTCCCTAGTCAACAGTCAGTACCACACCTCTGATGGCGAACCCCACTATCCCATCTGTCCCAAGTTGAAACCCTATCGTGACACCATCCATGAGTGGAACCCATTACATTCCAGGTTTCGCCCCTTTTGTGTCAGCCCCTAGACCTTTGACAAGTGTTACATACAATGCTCCTTATAACGCTCAATATAGCACAATTAGCACGGATCCCTTCAACCAAAAATATGGTTGGCATCCATTGTATAGCTCTAACCCCCAGATTCAGGTATCTGGGGGCACTATTCCCAATATGAATATACCGGTGGGCAGCGTAACAGTTCCCCCTCCATTTTCAGGTATGCATGGTCAGTCATTGATTGACATGAACCCTTCTTATATCAGTCAAGGACCTATCGTTATCTATGTGGCGAGCGGGAACCCTCAACAAGGTCCCAGTCAATCCATATGGGCACCCTACTCACAACCTCAAATGAGTCAAGAGGGCACTCCTTATCCTGGGGGCACTTCCATCCCCCAGCTTGAAAATCCCTATGGAAACCCACAATACAATACCATACCCCAAGGCACTTACTATACCACACAACCTGTGTATAATATTGGAAACAACACGATGGGAGGATTGCAATGATCCTCAATTCATATGTCATCACCTTGGTCTGATTAAAGGGCATCAAACACTTTGCCTTTCTTGGCAACACTTGATATCCGCAACTTGTACAAACTTACAAATGACCCCATCTATCATAACTTACTTTGGCTGCCAATCCCACATAAAATACCGACAAACATCCTGAATTTTGAAGGGAAACAAGGGGAAGATCCAGGTACACACATCACCACCTATCATCTATGGTGTTTTCCTAATTCCATGGTGGATGATAGTATCCAGCTACGTCTCTTTCCCCGCACCCTTACTGGCAATGTAGCCAAGTGGTACATCGAGTTACCATGTGCGTTAGTCAATACCTTTGGGGCTTTAGCAATGGAATTGTTAAAGCACTTCCATCTACCCATCTGCTATGAAACTAGGATGAAACTCTCACTTCATTATGTTAGGATACCTCCACCCACATCTTTGATCATATACATGAATGGAGACATAGGTGGAGGTTAGTCAAAGCTACCCTCCCAGACTATCTATTAGAAAATTGGTTCTACAAGTCTCTACTCCCCCAAATCGCTAAGGATGTTGCCTTAGGTGGTGCGGCCACAGAAGACCAATCCATTCATTGTTCCCATCACTTAGATCTGATATATTTTCAATCTAGCACTCTATACGACATAATTCCCAATTCCCCTCACAACTCCAATGCTCCTGCTAGTTAGCAACCTAGATTGCATGTCGATGGGATTATGTGTGCAACCTCCATGGCTGTTGTAAAACAACTCAGAAGGTCACATTGCCCAGATGTCAGTTGCCCCCTCTACCAAATCGACTACTCTTCCTACCACCATGATAAAACCTATGCAGTCTACACAAAAACGCAGTGCTAAGAACAAGAAGAATAAGAAAAAGACCACTCCTTCTGAAGATCAGTCAACAAAGCAACACAACCCAAAGAAAAAGGCTTTTGTGCCCTCTGACGATGGAAAGGATAAACCCACTGGATTCCCTTGAAAAATCTGTGTCGAAGACCACATGACCTATCAATGTCCACTTCTTCAGGAATGCATAGATTTCATTGCTAAAAAGGACAGTGGAAGGACCCCTGCTATCCTGAATAATCCTTTCCCTGCTTAGTAGTAGTAACACCTTATTGGAAACAAACCCCAACCCCTGCAAGGGGGCAATGGCAGTTTGCAACATGCTTTAGTTGGTGAAGAACCATCTACCATTTACACCTTTGAAATGGTAGATCTACAAACAAGAGCCAGTTCTTATGGATCTCCATTCGCTCATGTAGAGGAACCCTCCTCAAGTCAAAACCCACCATCGCCTAATGATCTTCATATCGAAAGGTTGGTTGCTGATTTTGTGATTTTCCCCCCTAAAGGGGTACTTCATCGCGCAAATCAATAATAATTAGTAAATTTTATAAACAAATTAACTTACCTTTTTAAACTAACCATCATGATTATTAATCTCATCGTTTACCTTAACAAACTAATTTATATATATATTTAGTAAATAATTTAATAAATGAATAATTTATTGTTTT
>APFE031428955.1:11091-91027 GCA_000404065.3 Pinus taeda | reverse complement strand
TTGTACCTAATTTTACTTTTTTCCAGAAATAGAATAATATATTATTAATCTTAATATTATAAAAATAATAATAATATTAAATTTATTAATTTTGACCTGGGTCCTAGAGTCAAAATTAGCCGTTATTTAGCCGTTGGAGTCTCTGCTCAGTCTATTTAACATGCTAGGCCGGATCTGTTTCTTCAACTTGTCCTGACGATGAACCACACTAGTTGGTTCGAAACGCGTCGACAAAGGTCTTTTTTATGTGATTTACGCCGAAGCTCTTCTTATAACTATGGTGGATCACAGAAGCCTCAATTCTACAAAACAGAATACATCTGCATGTGCCGCCCAAAACTATAGTATTGTAGAAGATTTGGCACAAGCGCCATCGGCTATGTTGGCGCTCGAAGTATTACAAACCTGTCCAGCACAAAGGAAAACTCTGCTTTCAGATATTGGTGGCATCGACCCTCAAGATTCCATGCTTTCAATTTTCAACATGGAAAAATGTAAACCACCCCTTTCACACAAGCTTGCATTTCAGGTGCAAATTTTTTCGAAAGGAAAAGGATTACATAGAATTGTCATTGACGAAGGTGCTTCAACCTACATAATGTCATCTTCATGTTGACTTACTTTGGGTTCTCCAACCCTATCCCCACCATTGAATTCCCTTAAATCTTTCAACAGCCATACTTTCATCCCAAAAGGTTACCTAGTTAGCTACACCCTCACCTTGAGTGGGAAAATGGTAATGGTGGACATCGAAGTCATAGATAGAAAGCTCGACTATAATCTCTTGTTGGGTCGCAGTTGGACATATGCCATGACTACCATTGTGTCTATTGTCTTTTGCATAATCCTATTTCTATTGGATGGAAAGATAGTCACAGTGGACCAGCTATCCTTTTTCACCCATAACTATTCCCTATTACCTAGTAGCTCTATACCCTTAATGGATGGTGTACCTGACTCTTACATCAGTATCAGTACCGGTCTATTGAAGGGCTCTTCCCTAATGGGTTGTTGCCCTCTTCTGCCACCATAGGTTCCACAGATGCTCAATATGGTTTCATCCATTCCTCACAAATGGGCCAACCCTTGGATCCTACCGGCCCCTTCAGACATTGACACTTATAGAGGACAAATTATGTTGTCACTAGCTAAATTGGTCTACTAGGCTATTCAATTTGCATTCGAGTCTCTGATCACTTTGGTCACAGCCAATGGTACCACTACCCCTCCCATAACTTCTTCTTATTTCAATCCCCTCAATCAAGTCCTACCTTCGGATGAAGCTATTAGAGAGATCAAGTGTTTAGAAGAGCAACCTTGGGAGGACTCTCACCATTGTGTTTCAATATCTGATTCCGACATGATGGCCATTCAAATCGTGTCATTTGACACAACTGAAATCGTTTCCTCACCTTATATGACTATCCAAAATTTTGACTCAGAAGGGAACATGGGAAATCTTTCAAAGACATTGCTCATTGATATTTCAATCAAGACAGGCATCATGGAAAACATCCAGATTGGAGCCGATTGCAATCCTGAGGAAATTACGAGCTTCACCTACCCTTTTAAGGATTTCCGCGATGTTTTCTCTTGGTCTTATGAGGAAAGGCATGAAATAGACCCTTCTATTGTCAAGCTAAGACCAAGAAGTATCGAGTATTCCTTTTATGGTATTTTTCTTAATCGTTAATATGAAAAATGCACGAGTCTCCTTATTCGAGCTCGTTAAACTACCACAAAGAAGACCAAGCATTCTTTTTATGGTATTTTTCTTGCTTGTTAATCCGAAAAACCTCAAGTATCCGTCTTTGGGATTTTTAAACTACTACAATGAAGATATGAGCATGTTATTTTTTGGGACTTTTTCTTTTCCTTGAACTGAAAAATCCCGAGTTTTTCATCGTCGAGCTCGTTAAACACTTACGACGATAGTTTGAGCAACTCTTTTTCCCTCTTTTTCTATCTCACTAAACTGAAAAAGATCAATCAAAAACTATTTTTTGGGACTTTTTTCTCGCTCATAAAACTGAAAAAACAAAGCTCCGAGCATTGTTTTTAGGAACTTTTCTCGCTCGTTAAATTGAAAAAACTGCAAGTTTTCATCATTGGGCTCATTAAACACTTACGACGATGGTATGAGAGATTTCTTTTTTGGAACTATTTCTTGCTCTTAAATAAAAAAATCCCATAGTTTTTCCCTTCTTCGGGCTCGTTAAATCTACGAAGAAGGAATGGGAAGTTCTTTTAACTCTTTTTCCCCGCTTACTAAACTGAAAAAGATACCTTGAGTTTTCTTCATTTGACTCGTTAAAATTTGATGAAGGTATTGAGTTTGTCATCGTGTGACTCATTAAAATTTCACGATGAATATCGAGTTTACTCCATCTCATCATACTCGTAACAAAATGAGGCAAACATCTATTGAGCATAGGTTTTTCTTTATCCGGACTCAGTAGATTAACTCACGGGAAAGGAACCGTTCCAGGTATACTAATAAACTTTTGTCGCACCTGGTTAAAATCTATGATAAAGGGACCATCCTGGAGTCATTCTTTACGATCTTTTTAGACTCTCTAAATAAGAAAAGACCACATAGTTATCTCCTCTAGACTCATTAAATTACACAGATGAAGGATAGAGTTGCTCTTTTTACTATCCTTTTCAAACTCTTAAAACATGAAAAGATCGATGAGTTTGCTTGTCTGGACTCATTAAACTAATCAGATAAGGCATAGATTCACTCTTTTCACAGTCCTTTCCAGACTCTTAAAACATGAAAATATCGATGAGTTTACCCATTTGGACTCACTAAACTAATCAGATGGGGAAATTGGACAATACAACTGTGTTATGTTCTGTATTTTGAAAGAGTTTTTTGACAGCAGTCGCTCCCTTGAACATGGCACTCCCTCCGATAAACCTTCCTTGTGATGGCCTCTCAATATGAATCCTATGATCCTATGAGTTTAGCCTATATACCCCCGATGTTCTTGCATCTCTGTATCCTAACACTCTTTGGTGTTTGTGAGTCTAGCGCTGCATGGTTAAAACCGTTGTCGTGCCTTCTATTTTTCAAGGGAAAACCTTTATCTTCTGTTTTCTCCATCAAACCATCAAGAATATCCTACCATCATGCCCTTTGTCACTTTGACCCAATGCTCAAAATATTCCTCAAGAAAACAATAATTCTTGTCCCTTTTCGTGTCAACTGATGTAGGACACCTTATTGCCAACCTTTCAACAAGTTTCTTCCTAGCAACTTCAACAATCTATCTAGGAAGAAGACCTAGAAACACTTCATTGCCTTGGTACTTGCAGACATCAATTGTAGGTCACCTTGTGTTTGATTATGGGTTTTCATTATTGGTTCCTAGTTAAACGATTCTACGAGTTTTCGATGAAAAAAACATTTTTTGCACTCACTAGATTGTACTGTGCATCTTGGAGACCATCACCATTATCGGTGGTCATCCTCACGTCTACTAACGGTCTCCATTATTGATTGGTAATCAGATAATTTCGGGCATGTTCGACATCAATGGCTATATTTACATGTATCAATCTATGTCGTTCGGTGAAGCGGAAATCAAGGCCTTGGGTAGAGGCTTGCATCACATAAGCCTTGTTTCCTCTCCCAAGTTGTAGTTATTGTTTTTTGGAGACAACTCATCAAAATGATCCTATTATGAAATAGGTTCCACATTGTGCTTATCTGCATCTAGCATCGTCATATCTCTTTTCTAAGAAAATCACTCTAAGATAGCTACTGAGTGTGGGAATGATCAACTCAGGACATGATTTTAGTTTTTTTATATAAATGTGTTGTATCAAGTTTCCCATACCACCTGAAGCTGCAATCCTCTCTCACTTTTTTCCAAATAAAAGGGCAGTTAAATATAAAGTATTTCAGCGATCATCACAACCTCTGATCTCACACTTTAGGGGGCATCTTTTATATAGGAACATGACCTCCTCATCAGCTCAGAGGACAAAGACATGATGACTGAAGGATTGACCAAGTTCACAAGTCCATTTTTCAAGCTAACGTTGTCTAGGCACTATCAACCTACTTTATAAAGCTTCTTAGAAAGCCTAAGGGTGCATTATTGCCTAGGGTAACTCTACTTGTCACCTCGGGAACAATGTTAGTGACCCTACATCAGTTTCTATGGGTCAAAGGAGCAAATTGACTGAGAAAATATCCCTAGATTCTCTCCTACGTCAGCTCATAAAAGCAGGGACACATCATAACTTGAGCTATTTGGGAGAATTACTAATTCCTCATGGAGTATGAAAACAGGAAAGCGAACTAAAGCATGGAAACATCACTGCTTTTTCCTAATGGAAGTCATGAAGGAATTGGCAACCCTAACCCTACATACTATATATGCAAGGCTTGGGCCATTGTGAAAGAGGTTGAACCATTTGAAAGGATTTCCTATTTGATTGCCAAGGAGAGTCTCAGGGCATTAAAATAGGTTAAGAAGGGAGAGAGAGAGAGAGAGCTAGAGGGGTAAGCGAATGCTAATGCAACTGAGGATTGTAATCACTTTTTCTACATCAATATAGAACTACAGTTGTGTTGTCAACTCCGTGATGTTGGTAGTATAACTTGTTTATATGTTTATCCAATATCTTTTAGCATGAGTGGCATAGTTATATGCAACTAGATATCTTTTATATGTCCATTCATTGTTTATCAATGTTTTATGCTATGATATTACACTTGTCTTTGCTATGTGTAGGTTTTGATCTAGAGCTAGCTCAGGGGTCTTCCGCCTAGCTGCATTGTGCTCTCCAGTGACACCAAACTAAGACTCGAGGTAATAAGTCCTTCTCTATTTGATATTTTTTTGTTAAACATAGATATGCATGTATCTTTGTGACACCTGTAGCTAATCTGACTGTCTGCGAAGGATCCCAGGAAGATCCTTGAGATTTTTCTACATCACCAAACACTTGTACATTAATCCCTATCACAGCATCGATATCTTATGTACCTTGTCCTTCCTCTACCTCTAAGTCAGCTACCTTCTTGGGTTTCCTGTCTTTCTTTTGTTTTTGTGTTGCAGAATGCTTCCTAGGGAATTTACGCACTGGTACCATCTTTTTCTACTTATCCTTCTTTCATTTAACTGTCTGGTTTTCTCTTGCAAGGGTAGGCTTCGACCTAGGTGACCTCGGCATTGTAGGCATAGGGGTTGGGGCTTCCATACTTACAACTTCAGGGGAGGCTCCTTCAGAGGCAACATCGACTCCAGTACTCATGGTTTCTATAAGGCTTGGTCCAAGAATATTTTCGAGAATGAACTTCCGATTCAACTTATTCAACTTAGCAAAAGTAGGGCTCGCGACTAAATCTTCCCAATATGATTGGTTCATGAGTGAAAGACAACGATTCTTAACAAAAACTCTAGGTGTGAAAAGTGTTCTCTATTGGGTTGGCATGCAAAATTTATAGGGGGTTTTGAATTCAAATCCTACCATTCCCCCCAAATTTTGACAATTAATGTTGTTTTGGTAGCAGATCTTCAAGCATTTTTGCCTTAAATGTCACCAACCCACTCCTATTAACTGTCTTCTAGATGTCTAGTCATGAACAATGAAACCAACAGTCACTTTTCTATTACGTTGCGCAACACCTTCCTTCATATTGCAGCTACTTGTGTGTAGCTTCATATGTTGCAACTTCACCATTTTCAACACAGCCCGCCTATTGCACAGTCGTTCGGCCCTGGTTGTGTAGTTTATAGTCCCGCACTCCCTTGCAACTGCCTGGAGCACTAAGAATATCCTGCCACCATATAGTCATTTCACAAGATCTCATGTATATAGCTTCAATCGACTTCCATTTACTCTTCCCAGAAAAGGTTCCCCATTCAGCTTCACACGCTGAATTGCACCTCCATGTCTAATATCTTTGATAGTATATGGCCCTAGCCAATACATATGAAATTTCCCCAGAAACTAAGTGAATTTACTATCATATAAAAAGACAAGATCATTTACCTAAAACATGTGAAGCTTGATGTGGCAATCATGCCATTCTTTTTCACGTTCCTTCTATATTTGTGGATGGAATCCTACTAAGAATTGGTCTTCTTCAAGCTCCATCAGCCACGCGAGCCATTCCTACAGGGCTTCGCAATCTGCCATACCTGTGAGAGTTGTTATGCACAGACTAGACAGAATATATTCCATTAGCATTACAACTTCTACACCATAGACCAGTCTGAATGATGTTTGTCCTATCAACTTCTTGCAAGTAGTCCTATAAGCCCATAGGACTGCAGGTACGTGCATATCCTAGTCATTTTGTTGTGCATTAAAAATCTTCGTTAGCATGTTCTCCAATATCTTGTTGAAGTGTTCAATAGTTCCATTTTCTTGTGGGCGATATGGTGTACTCTTCTGATGATAAACCTGAAATTCTCCAGTCAATGCACTAATCGTTTCATTCAGAAAGTGCATACTTCTGTCACTCATCAACACTTTCGGATAGCCAAATATAGTTAAGACATACTAAAACAAAAACTTTGTTGTTGTAGCCCCTGTATAATCCTTAACCAATTGTGCCTCTGGCCATCTCGTTAAATATTATGTCGTGGTGATGATATAGCGCGCCCCAATTTTCTTCCCTGGGGGCTGAATTTGCCCAACATAATCAATCACCCATTTTTCAAATGGTTTCAAAGATACTTGAGGCTATAATGGCAATTCAACTCTTCCCAATGGTCTACCCATTCTCTGACATGCATCTCATGCCTTATAATATGCCTTGGGTTCGTTGTGTAGCATTGGCCAACATAGACCTGCGCGTAAAATATTATGTCCATTCACCTTTCCTGCATAATGTCATCCTGCAACCCCTCCATGAGGTTCAGCAAGAATGCTATTCCTGTCAAAATCTAGCACATATCTTCACAAGATTTCAGCTACACCCATCTTATACAGGTGTCCTGCAATAATTCAAAAGTATACCGCATACACTAAGAGCTCCTTCCTTTGCTAACTTGTGTACCATTCCGATACCATCCCCGTAGTTAGGAAATGAATGATATTTGCAAAGTGAATATCTACTACACACACTACGAATAGCTATGCTTCTGGCAACCCTTCCTCAAAATTATTGGGCTCCTCTCTTGTTTTGATCCGTGATAGATGGTCAAGTCCTGCATTCAACCTCCCGGCTTCACAATTACTTTAAAGTAATACTCTTGGAATAATAGCAACCATCTGCAGATCTTCCCCCCCAACACAATTTTATTAACCAAGTATTTCAAGACAGAATGATCTGTGTACGTCTTCAAATGCCCTCCTAACAGATAGTGCCTAAATTTCTGCAGCACTTACACCATGGCCAATCCTTCACGCTCAGTTTTTGAGTAATTCTTCTTGACCTTAGATAATTTCCTACTTGCGAAGGCTATAGGATGGTCCATTTCTCCTTCACTAGCTTGAATTAATACTACACCCAATGCAATGCAAGAGGCATCCACGTGTACATGAAATTCCTTCTTCCAATCCAGAAATACTAAGATCGGTGTGGTGACCATCTTTTCTTTCAAGATATATAATTTTCGCTGACATTCTTCATCCCAATAGAATGTTGCATCCTTCTTCAATAGTTTCTCCATGGGTGTAGTAATCTGAGCATAAGCTTTGATGAAATTCGTGTAATATCCTATATATTCCAGTGTCGCACGCAACTACTTAATGCTCCTCGAGGCCTCCACATTCACTATCACTGCAATCTTTGTAGGGTCCATGATCAACCCTAGCTTGCACACCACTTGACCAAGAAAAATTCCAAAGAGAACACAGAACAGGAATTTCTTCAAATTCAACACGTTCTAATATCTACGACACGTATCCAACATCAGGCATAGACTTTCTACATGGCGCTTCACTAAACTGAACATCGTCAAATCATCCAAGTATACTTCCAAGAACTTATGGATGAACTCCTTAAATGCTACTATAACTACGTGAGAGAATATCGCAGGTGCATTCTTGAGTCCAAACGGTATCAAGGTATACTGGAAACAACCCCACTCTGTCGCAAAGGTTGTTTTTCTCCTATCCTCAGGTGTGATCTTAATCCGATGGTATCTAGAGAATCTGTCAGTGAAATAGTAGGCATCCTACCCTCCAACATTGTGTAATAATTCATTAACAAATGGTGTTGGGAATGGATCATGGACACAAACATCATTAAGCTTTCTGAGATCTACGCAAATTTTTATTTCACCCTTCTGTTTGTTATCTTGAACCACCATTGGGCTCAACCAAGTAGATTCCTCCACAGGTTTTATGATTTCTGCCTCCAACATATTATCCAACTCCTGACGAACCTTTTCCTTGTTTTTTTATTAAGACAATACGACCTCTGCTTAATAGGCTTCGCGTCCATATTCAGAGTAATATTGATGAATCCCAAGTTGCCTATTATGCCCTTCAGGTCCAAAAAATTGGTAGGAAAAATATCCTGGTATTCATGGAGTATCTCAAAAACTTTATCCACTATGGCATCATCCCAATAATCCTCAATCTTTGCAAACATCGCATCTACTTCAATACCAATGTTTACTTGCTTTGTCTTCAACGACGTGGTGATGTTTGGGTTCTCTATTTGCAGAACTTTAACTTTGTATTACCCTTCTTCTTCTAGAATATTAATGTTTCTTGGATCCTCATAATCTTCTTCGGCGGTCACACTATAACATTCCAGTGCTTGGCCCAGCTAGGTGATACAATCTTGTTGGACCCATTCCAATGGTTCTTGTGATGTTCTGAAGATAACTACATTAATCTCCTGTATGTCTTCATTGATGCTCACAAAGATGTCTTCAAAACTGAAGGTCAATAAGAAACCTTCCCTTAATATATCCCACTCTGCTCTTTCTCTTCCACTTACAACTTTCTCTCTTTTCACTTGTCCTCCAAGTGACTCCCTCAGCTGCTCTACGCATTAGCCTTTTCCTCTCTAAAGCTGCTTATGCTTCTGCCTCTTTTTGTCTATTGAGCTCTCTGGGCTCCTTTGAGGCATTTTCTCGGCTTTTCGGCTTCCCCAGTGATTTCCTTATGTTTAATCATTCCCCTGTGGCTCTGTGGCTTCTCTACACTGTCTGTTCAACAGGCCATTTGGCTCTATAGTTCTGTGGATTTCAAATGCCTCATCATCTCCCAAAAATGCTTGCTTGTAGCAGGGAATGATGATTAGGAGTTGTTACAAGGGATCAGGGCTATTTTCCAGGAAATAAGCCGAAAATAGGAAAAATCCATTACATAGAGGTTTTCCTAGAAACTACACTATCGGGCGCGATTCTCGGACTTGAAATTCCTTTCAATCACCCCTAAAATCCCTATCAAGTCCACCATTAGGCATTATATCGCATCACATTAATGTATTGGGTAAAATCCCAAATACATAGGAAAACGATGAAAAACCCGACAAAATTCATCCTATCAGACTTCAAAATATATTGCAATTGCCCCTAAAATCACATCAGGTCTGCCTTGGGTTGCTTTCACAGTGCCCACCGTCGATCTGTGGGATCTCTGATCAACGATCGATATCCAATTTCAGGTGACTTAGCAGTAGGGAGGTTACCCACCTGAAAAGGTGGCTTTCCTCTCTCCTCCGCTAGCCACATGTCGACTAGTGTGTGGAAGCGGGCGGAGCCAGCCCAATACCACTTCCTGCCTAAGGCCCGTCTGAAGTCCTGCCTTATCAGAACTCAAATTTTATGTATCACGCCTATAATTTTCCTTCGGGTTTGGCTTGATCGCTTTGGGCATATTTCCTTTGTATTTCGGTTTTTACACCAAAAAGCTTTAATACATGAGAAAGCCCCTTTATGGCGGAACTCAAATGTTATCAAACCGTGCCTATGGAGTCCATCGGGTTTGGCATTATTGCCCCTTTACATGGCTGTGACGCGATGTTGCGATGCGATAAATCACAATCGCAAATCGCATGGTCTCGGGGGTCTGTCCCTTTACTCATGGCATCTGCGATGCCGACCCACCGATATTGGCGATCACAATATTGCATGGGCCTGTGGTCCTTACCTTAGATTTGTGCATATGCCTGCCTTTGACTTGATATGTCAGGGATCGAAAATTAGGGGGGTTTCTCCCCTTTCCGCTTAAGTCCACTCTTAGACCCTCTCCAATGCGATTTCGCTTTATAAGGGTTTTTTTACTCATTTTAGGGGATTTTGCCTCTTTTTCTAAAGAACGAAGGGCATCTTCTTTCTGTGATAACTTCTGCATCCTAAGTCCATTTTGCCCCATTCAAGTTGCAGTAGATTCCGAATGAGACAATCTATGCAATGGGGCTATTTCCGAGTACTTCCTTGGACTTTCATTTTCCTCTGTGAGGAATACTTAGGCTTAGGAGTCTATCCAAAATCCATTTTGGATCATGCCTTCGCACTAAAGAACTTTTGGTTTCCAAAATATTGATATATTAATCTGAATAGTAAATGAGAGTAACAACACCCTATTCTTTCAGCCTCCATACACTTGCCTTGCATAGTGCCCCTGAACCAAAGCCTTTGACCACTTTCCTTCATGGATATGCTGATCCTCCTGGGAAGAACTGTCTTCCTCCTCGCCTTCTTGCAGGACTCTTGCTGAAATGGTCATAGAAGGTAGTTTTAACTTTTCTACCTTGATCATTGATCCAAGGTGGCTCAAAACAAATGTGAAGTACACCTACTCTACAAAATTCTCATTTGTACCTATTTCAAAAGCTGTCAACAACAGCTGTTAACAACAACAGAAACACAGACAACAACTGGATGGACTAAACTCCTACTTCACAAAAGAAACAGATTTCACATCTTGTGAACACCTCCATGCCTCACATCTGCATACAAATGATGGACTAGACAACAAGCCCACAAAACATGCCTTTAAAACAAATGAACCTTCAATTCAATTACATATACATGTTTAAATACAAGGAAAACAACAACATCCCTGTGTTCATGTATCTCATGCTCATGCATGCATTTCATCCTTCAAATTTTGCTTAAGAACACTGTACTTTCGAAGCTGAAATGAAATATAATGTTGCAACAATAAAGTGAGCCTCCTACTCAACTTCTCCATTCACCTTCTTGGTAAAGTCCTGCAACTTGCATTTCATCAACAAATAAATTCAAATAGATGCATCAATAGACTTGCAATCTTAATTGGATAAGAACTCTAGCCATTTCTTACCAATCCATTTCAAAGGTCCTTCCTCTGTCTGCACATTAGCATCAACATGTGAATCATCCTGAGACACATCATTCATGGAATCTTCCTTTCCATTTCTGCCATTTTCTCTTTCCACCTTCTTCAGCTTTGGTGGATGCCTTGTTGGATTTAGAGTCCAACACCTTTCAGCAAGATGCCCCTACTTATGGCAGTAAGTGCAACACATGTGCATCCTATTGACAACATGATTTGCCTTGTCCAATGCAGCCATTCTCTTCCAACATTTGGAAACATGATGGTTATCCAAACCACAAAAGGAACATGCAATTATTTTCCCATATCTATGTAGAAATTTATCATGCTTTGAAAAATCAAAAGGAATATGTTTAGAACCATATTTATACCTTTCTCTTTCACCTTTATTTTCTTCATGAGGAGGTAAATTGAATGAAGAAGTACCTCCATTTGGAACACCATCAATCTCTTCAAGGCTGTCAGAGTTTCCACAACTCTCTAGTTCAAGTGTGTGCTTCTGAACACTTGCATCCTACAAATGATGTTTCAAGTTATTACATTCCTCCTGAATACAATCTTCACACTCTTGAGGTAGAAGACCTGCAATGCAACTCCTTATTGAAGCTGTTTCAATGGCCTTGATGGTAGCTTTGGAACTCTCTCCATAATACTGTCCATAGCCAAGACCCAAATACTTAGGCCTTTCCTCAAACATGATTGGCTCAACAATACCTTGTGCATGTTTGCTCAAGCCTTTTCCTTCATAGCCCATCTTGGACATTAGCTTGGAACCTATGCCTCTAGTATGTTTTTCAAAAGAACCAATATAAGCATCCTTAGAAGCATTTGAAGACAAAATGGAATGGTTTACCTCTTCTTCAAGATGCTACTTGATTAAGGCTTCTTTGGCAACAAAGAGCTGTGACTCCAACTCATGCATCCTTTTCAGGTTCATATTTGCAATATGAAGTTGCCTCTCCATTTCCTGCAATTTGTAAGAAAGCATCTTCTTCTCTTCCTTCATGGAATTCAACTGCTCTCTAAGTATGTTTCTCTTCCATCCATCCTCATACATTTCTATCACCTTGCCCATCATGATGAACAAGTCTTGCTTTATGTCTCCATCAAAGAATCTTTTGATGAAGGAGGAATTTGAGGATGCACTTGTAGAAATTGTCATTCGGCCAATGAACAAAATAACTTCAAACAAGATTAATAAAGAGCTTATTCAACAACCTTTTGCAGCAAACCTCTTGTGCTTCAAGGATTGCCTTGAGGTCCTTTGGGATAGAAGAATGCCTTTAGTCCTTCTTCCTTCTTGTCCTTCCTAGACTGAGCTATCAATAACTTTCCCTTCACCTTTGCAAACTTAGAAAAATAGTCAGTCTGCAACAAGCATACAATCAATCAGATAGTCAATCCTTGACTACCCAAACACCTTTCAGAAAAGCATTCTTTTCCCTGTCAATCAAGAATTTTGATATAACCTTCTTTGAAGGTGGGGTTAATTAATAAAAAGCTCTGATACCACCTGATCTGAAAATGGGGCACTTAGGCTGCTTTTCTAACTGACAAGAGCCTCTCCCAGTTCCAAAGCTTAATTATTCCCAAGTCTTTATGATTAACCAATGCAGAATTAAATATGTGCTTGAAAATATAGTGTATGATGGTGGTTTTTTAAGAACTGTTTATGTGCTGAAGTTGATGTGCTTAAACTGATATATAAATACATATAACAGTGAATAATGCACCAGTAAAACAAACAAATAAGACAACAATTTAATTAGGAGTTCACCCAAAACTCTTGGGCTACATCTCCATGAGCTCTAGTCAACTCAACTAGGCTCTTTGGGATTATGGAAAAGTCCTTTTTACATGCTCTTGGCTCCACACCACTGTTTTACACATAAATAATGGGTTTAGACACCATTTTATCCCTGGCTCTTGAAGCTCTCGGCTTTCTGGCTCTCAGCTTTCGCTTTGGATCTCGGCTCTTGGCTCTTGCTCTAGCTCTCGACTCTTGTCTCTGGCTCTTGGCTTTGGCTCTGGCTCTCGGCTCTTAGCTCTGGCTCTTGTCTCTTCAACTTTCAGCTCTCTGGCTTTTCACTTGTCCTCAAAGTGACTCCCTCGGCTGCTCTGCGCATTAGCTTTTTCCTCTCTTTGGCTGCTTATGCTTCTACCTCTTTTTTTTTCAATTGAGCTCTCTAGGCTCCTTTGAGGCATTTTCCCACCTTTTCGGCTTCCCCAGCTATTTCCCTACATTCAATCGTTCCCCTGCGGCTCTGTGGCTTCTCTGTGCTATCTATTCGACTGGCCATCTGGCTCTGTGGCTTTGTGGCTTTCAAATTCCTCATTGTTTGCCAAAAACGCCCACTTGTAGCATGGAATGATGACCAGGATGTGTTACAAGGGATTGGGGCCATTTTCCAGGAAATAAGTTGAAAATAGGCAAAATCCATTACACAGAGGTTTTCCTAGAAAATACACTATTAGGCATGATTCTCGGACTTGAAATTCCGTTCAATCGTCCCTAAAATCCCTATTAGGTCTGCCATTAGGCGTTATATTGAATTACATTAACGTATTGGGTAAAATCCCAAATACACGGGAAAACGATGAAAAACCCAACAAAATTGGTCCTAGTAGACTTCAAAATATATCGCAATCACCCTAAAATCACATCAGGTCTGCCTTAGGTTGCTTTCACAATCCCCACTGTCGATTTGCGGGATCTCTTATCAGCGGTCGATATCCAATTTTAGGCGACTTAGGATTAGGGAGGTTACCGACACGAAAAAGCGGTTTTCTTCTCTTCTCTCCCAGCCACGTGTCAACCAGTGTGTGGAAGTGGGTGGAGCCAGCCCAATACTGCTTCCCACCTAAGGCCCGCCCAAAATCCCACCTTTTTGGAACTCAAATTTTATGTATCACGCCTATTATTTCCCGTCAGGTCTAGCTTGATTGCTTTAGGTGTCTTTCCTTTGTATTTTGGTTTTTACACCGAAAAGTGTTAATACACGGGAAAGCCCCTTTATGGTGGAACTCAAATGTTATCGAATCATGCCTGTAGAGTCCATTGGGTCTGGTGTTATCACCCCCTTACATCGTTGCAATGTGGCATTATGATGCGATAAATCGCAATCACAAGTTGCATGGGCCCGGGGGTCTGTCCCTTTGCTCATGGCATTTGCGATGCCAACCCACCGATATCGGCGATCACAATATCACATGGGCCCGGGGTCCTTACCTTAGTTTATGTGCATATTCGCACCTCTGAGCCAATATAACGGGGATCGGAAATCGAGGGGGGGGGGTCTCCCCTTTTTGCTAAAGTCTGCTCTTGGACCCTCTCCAATGTGATTCCCCTTTATAAGGGTTTTTTTTCCCATTTTTTGGGATTTTTCCTCTTTTTCTAAAGAAAAAAGGGCATCTTCTTTCTACGATAACTTTTGCATCCTAAGTCCATTTTTGCCCATTCAAGTTGTAGATTCAAAATGAGACAATCTTTGCAATGAGGCTATTTCTGGGAACTTCCTTGGACTTTTATTTTCCTCTGTGAGGAACACTTAGACTTAGGAGTCTATCCATAATCCATTTTTTATCACTATATTTCCCAGTCAATCTAGTGTTATGAGGCCTAAACCGCAACCTCATCATTCTTCTATAATCTTGTCATACATCAAAGCTATCCTTGTGCATATCCCACCATCGTGCAGGCATAGCGTGTAGTGCCAAATCTAATTCTTGGAAAGAATGATCCTCAAGTACTTCATGCTCAAATGCATCCAAAAACTTATTCACATCATTCAAACCATCTTAATAGGATAAGTTCCTTACCTCCAACGAAATGCAGCGCAACGATTTTGTCATCATAATGCATCATAGTGTGGATACTTCATAAAGCCGATTCTACCAATGTTCCAACTCTTCATATGAATCAGAGGTATATGAACTCTCCTAGTCACATGCAATCCATTCATCTATCATCAGGTTGATCCAGTCTTGATCTCATGTCATTATTTTATAGATCTAATCTAGTTCATCATCACTCTCCTTATAGTCGCAGACTGGTTGAGTGTAGCGAAACCCTTCTGCAGGGTCCAAAAACACTATAACCCGAAGTGATTTCCTTTAAAACGACATTTTCCTCTTCTTCAAGTTGATGACCCCATTCATGTCAATTTCCCAGTCAATTCCTAGGAGTGTAGGGTATGGATTACTATCATCAACGATCTCTATCACCTCAACGTCATCCTTCATGCTCACACCTTCGATATCAATAGTTACTCCATATAGTCATCCCATAGGGATGATCTTCTGGTGGTTCACCATTCTGAGTTGAATTGGAGACCACTGCAGTGTAGGTCTCCCCATCCTTTCCCATTTTTGCTTTGGCAACACGTTTGCATCAGACCCTAGATCCAAATGACCTGATCTATTTCATAGTCTCCTATTTGTGCCATGAGCCTCATCTCGTGACCTATTCTAGCCTTATGTTTTCCAATTTTCTAACTGCGTGGTGTCCATCAAGGGCATTCTCTTTACTGGCACATTTGTTTATTAAATCCTGCAGGCCTTTCACAGCTTTGCTATCACACAACAGTTTGATGCAGGTTTCCAAGAATGTGGTAAGAACAAAGGGATCAACATCTGCAGACATGTTGTTCTCTTTCACTTTTTTCTAGCTTCCTGAGGTGGATGCCTCAATGAATATTTTCTTGGCTTCCACAAAAGTTTCCTTAGTGTGCTCCAGATCAAAACCCACTTCTTCAACGGTCACATTATAGCATTCTAATGCCTAGGGCAGCTGGATGATCCAATCTCATTGTACCCATTCCAATGGTTATTGTGGCGTTCTAAAGATAACTATCTTAATCTCCTATACGTCTTCATTGATACTCGTGAAGCCATCTTCAAAACTAAAGGTCAATAAGAAACCTTCCCTCAATATATCCCACTCTGTTGTGTCATGGCAGAGCTCTGTTTCCAGATACTAGTTCACGGGAATTATATCCAAAGTATGGAAAAATAGGTGTACCCACTCTGAATGTGGCTTCATTCCATAAGCTTTAGTCCATTTCGCTAGGTGATCATGCATATCATCCTTCCCAATACATTTCTTAGTCAATCTAGTGCTAGGCTGCCCAAACCGCAACCTCATCATTCTTCTATAATCTTGTCATACATCAAAGCTATCCTTGTGCGTACCCCACCATCATGTGGGCATAGCGTGTAGTGCCAAATCTAATTCTTGGAAACAATGATCCTCAAGTACTTCATGCTCAAATGCATCCAAAAACTTATTCACATCATTCAAACCATCATAATAGGGTAAGTTCCTTACCTCCAACAAAATGTAGTGCAAATATTTTGTCATCATATTGCGTCACAGCATGGATACTTCATGTAGTCGATTCTACCAATGTTCCAACTCTTCATCTGAATCAGAGGTGTAGGAATCCATTCATTTGCCATCCAGTTGATCTAGTCCTGATCCCGTTTCGTTATTTTATAGATCTGATCTAGTTCATCATCACTCTCCTCATAATCATGGACTAGTTCGGTTTAGCAAACCCCTTCTGCAGGGTCCAACGAAATTACAACCTGAAGCGATTTCCTTTCCAACAACATTGTCCTCTTCTTCAAGTTGATGACCCCATTCATGTCAATGGGCCAGTCAATTACTAGGAGTGCAACATATGGATTACTATCATCAACGATCTCTATCACCTCAAAGTCAGCCATCGTGCTCACACCTTTGATATCAACAGTTACTCCATATATTCATCCCATAGGGATTATCTTCTATTGATTCACGATTCTAAGTTGAATTGGAGACCACTGTAGCGCAAGTCTCCCCATCATTCCCCTTTTTTTCTTCTACAACACATTCGCATCAAATCCAAGATCCAAAATGAATCCCAGATCCAAAATGACCTGATCCATTTCATAGTCTCCTATCTGCGCAGTGAGCCTCATCTCGCGCCATGTTCTAGCCTTATTTTTGCCAATTTTTCTAACTATGCAGTGTCCATCAAGGGCATTCTCCTTACTGGCACATTTGTTTATTAGCTCCTACATGCCTTTCATAGCTTTATTATCGTGCAAAAGTTTGATGCAGGTTTCCAAGAACATGGTAAGAACAGAGGGATCAACATCTGTAGGCATGTTGTTTTCTTTCACTTTGTTCTGGCTTCCTGAGGTGGAGGCCTCAACAAAGCTTTTCTTGGCTTCCATAAAAGTTTCCTTAACATGCTCCAGATCAAAACCCACTTCCTCTTCTGGGGCCTTGCAGACCCATCTATCCTCTTTAGGTTGTTTACCCTTATCATCGCTAGTCATTATTCTGCTCCTCAACACTATATTCATGCTCGGATCCTCTTCGCGGGGCTCTTCTCTCATCATTTGTAAGTTCTGTATAGGTTATTGAGGCTACACTTTATTCTCCTACATCTTAGCTTCAACAACGGGCATTCTTCTATGGTATGGTCAAATTGACTGCAGTATTGACATTGCGGGTGTGTCTGATTCTGACACTCCCGCATCTAATGCCCTAGTGTTCCGCAGCTGTAACAGATAACTTGACCCCGACCTCTACCAGGCTGTCCTCCTCCTCGGCCTTGTCCTCATTACTGATATCCTCCACGTGCCCCTCTGGCGCTCTACTCCGTCGGTTGATTTTCTACTTACATCTAGTATGTAGGTGTTCTTTCCATCATTAGTTCATAGCTGTGAGAGTGGTGCTCACCATGGCCACAAATTTATAGAAGTCACAGAACAACTGTTGGGGTGTCTAAACAAACTTTTGAAGCAAATGAAAATTTTCTGTTGTGTGCTTTCCAGCAACCTAACAAATAACACACCATAGTGCAACCCCCATGCTCGGCCCTGCTAGGGCTTTTGGCTTCAGGGGGATTGGTCCCCCTCCTCTAAAACAATTCACAAATACAGGACAATGGTCTTTATCATGCCTCTGGCTCTTAGACTTTAGACACTATACTTTAGTGTGTACCTCTCATTTAGTTTCCTTGTCTTTCTTCAAGCTCTGAAATTCTAAGCAAAGGCTCTATAACTGGGAGTGAATTTGTTGTACCCTAAAGGTCGCATCCTAAATGGGTGTTGCATGCAACCTCATCACAATTTCCAAGGCTTCTACTTAAGTTCGTACCTTCTACTGCTACAGAGCAATCCTCAGGTGGAGCAGAAGTGAAGCTATAAGCCATTCTCGATACTGACCATCTGTGAGTTGCATGTTAGCTTCTCAAATCACACATTTAAACCTTTGATCCAATTCCCAAGGCATCTCATCAACCCTCATTGTGATTTCCTTAAATCCAACTATTGACTATGATTCAGACTTAGGCTTACTAAACTCCTTGTTTAAAGAATCCTTAGTATCTTCTAGTGATGCAAGAGGTTGATTAGAACAAAACTTGATATACCAAGTGAGCCAGCGATCCTACAAAGCAGTAACCAATTGTGCTTTCTTTATATTATCATCAATAATCTGTTGCATAGTCCAAACAACATATGCAACAAACCGGAACTACTCTGCGTCTTCACTCCCTATGACTTTGAAAATTGGAAGCTTCATGGTGTTCACCATGTTAGATGGCGATGGTGGAGGTGGAGGTGTGGGCGATGGTGTATGTGATGGAGGTGGAGGTGGAAGCATAGTGGGTGGTTGATGTGTTCGCAAAAAACCTCCAGTGATTATTTGAATACTGCTTGGTGATGGAGTTCATTCCATCCCTTTGTCATCACTTATAGGTAGTTTAGTCAGAGGACTATACTCTAGTCCTGCTCTTTCTCGATCTCTAAAGAATCATCCACTTCGCATAGATCCAAACATCATGGTAATGGCATCACTTTTTTTTCACACAACAACATTTTAATCCAGGTATTCAAAGATATTAGATACTTACCTCATGGTCCTTTGAAAAAACTTCGTTCCGCTTCATTGTAAATGACCAAAGTATCAACCGCAAACTCTGTAACAAATCCTCTTATAATTCAATCGAGCCAGTGATCAACAACCTGGGTGATATGATTTTTAGAAGATTCTAATCGTCGCACCAATTCAGGAGTCCATACTATAGAATTATCAAGATTCGACCTTCCTTGGCTAGCTGTCAATTTGGCTAACCACTCGTACAGTTCAATGGGAAAAGTGCAGAAAAATATCTCATGTATCTCTGTGTACATGTACTTGTTCAACCACTACTCCTTTGATAGGTGCTAATTCCTATTTTCTTGCACCACGAACTTGTGAATTTTTCGATCCAACCACTTTTCAATTTCTTTCTTGGTCAGATTCCAGTGATGCGACATCACACATCTCTTTCATGTAGATCTCAACCCCAAAAACAGAACCATTTGTTGGCTTAGGGGGTCTTGACCAAGGTTCAAATTTAGTTGCACCAACCAACAAATCCCTACACTACTGGCCGCACAGGTTGCAGTGTCACCCGAAGCAATATTAGGGGATGTTGGAGCCAAGTTTCCACATCCAGAGATCAGTGTGATGTCTTTTAGCACCCTAGATCTACCTTCACACAGATCTATAAGCCCCTGGGGCCCAATACTACAAATCTATTTAAAAAACCTTTAGACCTTCGCGAAGGTCTATGATTGGTCTTTGCAGACCCTTAACAGTCAGTTTATCCACTTACGCACACAAGGAAACCCTAAATTAGTGTTCGTGTAGATCTACTTAGGTTATTATTAAACATTAGATAATTCGTCAGTGTCCTCACAAAATTACATCAAGATGCTTGTGTACATCATCTAACAGTTATTCAATAGAATGGCGCATCATTCGATCAATGTTTTATAAAGAAATTATTCATCCACAACATATAACGTAAACATAAGTAAAAAGAGATAAACATTTATACACAATATTTCTTCAGTAATCTTCTTTATTTATCTTCAATTCATCTTTACAGACTCGAAACTATCCCGTGCACTCAGTTGCAAGGGTCTGCACACTCAGCTGCAGACTCTACCTAGGCCTCTACACAATCAACTATAAAGCCTTTCTTCTCCTATCTAACCCACTTCCTTGCGCTAACACTTCTCTTCTATTAACCCATTATATTCATCATTTCCTAATATATCTACCTTAGACTTTATAAGACACACCTATTTATACAATCCCATGGTCCGCGAACCATGGGTGGATCTCAAAGCTGACTCAACTTTTAAATAAACAAGGGGCTAAATCCCCTTTGAATCCTATCATCTACGCGCTCTGCATCCACAAATCACAGAGACTTTCATCATTTACAATAAATTCATCAAAACTTGGGTTATTTTAACCCCAAAACTAAGCTAGGGGACCCCATCCCAACATTTTAGTTAAGCTTTCGTAATATGCAGGAGCCTATGCTACTGCCACCATTTTCAAAGCTACTGAGGTTCAACAACTGGTTAAAGAAGAAGATGAAAAAATGTTGCAGTTAGAACAAATATTTCTTAATTCAAGACATGATATTGAGAAGGAATGGAAACTCAAGTTGTGAAAGTTACAGACTAAGTTTAATCAACTGAAAGTTTAAAACGAAATTCATATTCAAAGCTAAAATGCACAAATTGACTATATTCAACTTAAAATAACTCAAATAAAAAATGACACTAATATTGAAGGATTCAGAAAAGAATATGGAGAGATTAATGCTCTCTTTTCCCAACAACATGTGAACTTCTATAATAAGTTGAAGATCATCAATGACCTCTGCAAAAATAGTGACTCATTGACTGACCAAATTTTTTAATTAAGAACATACTGTGAAGACATCAAAAACAAGATTTTTGACTTCATCACTTTGCACGACAGCACAGATGGAATAAAATTAAATTTTCCCAATATACAAGACTCATACAATGATCTTATTTTCGGAGATTGGGATATTATATTAAAATAGACTGAAGAAGCGATTTACAGAGCGAGAGACCTAGCAGGCCAAGTTACCAAACTATTAGAGAAAGTATAGTATATGCTAATCTTATTACTGAGTTCCCAAGAGAATGCCTACCAAATACTCAAACACTTATAGAGTATTGGCATAACAAATCTAAGGAAAAAAATATAGCATCAAGAAATTATCTATGTTAATTGTTGAATACCATCACTAGTTCTTGGTAAATCCCTATGGTCAATGGTTAGTTCTTCACAACCTTGTTAATACAATTGAATACATGCTCCCACCTCTTTCAGATGCCTTTTTTGTGGGACAAATGCGGATCAGGCCAAGTCATCCCCCATAATTGAAGTCAATGGAGGCTATTTATAGGTTATGAGAGCAAAAGGAAGAGCAATCAACTTCCCATCTTTAGTTTCTTATTAAAATTGAAACTATTTTTGTCTTTTTGTTCCCTATTTTGAGGAGTGTTTGTTCTAAACTCCTCAGCAAAATATGCATTTTCTATTTTGATATTATAACTTTTATTTATAAATACCCTCTCATGTCTTTAGAGAAGGGGTTCAAAATTTTTGTAAGAAGACTCAAGGAACTTGCACCTCTGTATTTCTTCGATAGTTTTAATAGAAAGGCTGGGCCAGAGACTATCTTCTTCCATGAGAAGAGCACTGATATATGTGGTACTATTATCTTTATATTGATGCTATCTTTTATGTTTAAAATTCAATCAAATGTTATTACTATTTTTATTATATGTAATGTCACAACTCAATTAAGCATTGTTTCACTATTGAAAAGCATATTAATTGTTATCTTTAGTTGTATGTATGAAATGGTATAATTTTTATGTGATATGTGCTTAGCAATAAATAGATTAAATTTTTAATCAATTTAATTATTTTAATTCGTTTTAACTCTTTTAAATGTTTGATGATCTCTAGTGTCCTACATTTATAAAAAATCTTTATAAAATCGCATATGCAAAGTTAGTTATATCCCAGGAATTAGATATATAGATATAGATTTATTTATTTGCATTCATATTTACTCTATCAAATCATTTTCACCCCGTCTATATTACACCTGAAATTCCATCATATGTTTGAACGGGAAACTGGTCCCTATATCCCCAGTCAGAACCACTATCCCAAACAGAAAAGGAACAATATTCAAGTTCTCGATCGGGTGGTTTCCTCGATGTTGAGGAAAGGACATTGCATGCCTTGAATAGGTCCAAAGGTTAGGAGAAACTTCTGTGGATGCAATTGTAATTCAACTTTACATGACCCAACCCTGTACTATTTAGGTTAGGATAGTATAGGTTGCATGTAGTTATATACACTGAATTCTTAGAGTGTGTTTTCATCTTTCATATTCTGATTGTATTCTCCTGGTTTTCTTTATCTTTAAATAAAGTCAATTTTGGGTTTTGAGATGACGTGGGTAATCTTATGTGAATGAAAAGTTGTAGTAACATGCAACCCTTGGCTTACATGTTACCCTCTTCCTTGACTTGGTTTACATTTTCTAGTCGATTATTTTTCAAAGAGAAAATATGATTCTTCAGCTGGGAAGCTATAAGCAAACCATGATGCCTGCATATTTTTAAGATTCACTTTCCTATACTCAACCTTGTTTATGAATAGTGTGTTATTTCTTATTTACCTCTGTAGAATAAGATAAGTGGAAAAAATATAGCAAACAAAGCATCAGAGGTCTAAAACCTATCTATGAAGGAACAACCTCTTCTACTCTCAATAAGTCAGGATCCCTCTTCCGTCCGTTGAAAAATAATAAGCTCCTATGCACAGTCCTATGAAAAGAATGAAAAATGAAGGGTGAAAGAAGAGAAATGCTTCTTACGTAGGGAGGTGAAGCAAGTGACTTTGTTAGGGTACTATCCAGGCTTGCTGGTAGCGAAGAAATGTTTGTGTTCCTGAAGAGACTCTGTTGAGGTACTGTCTAGGCTTGATAGCACTAAAGCAATGCCAGATATGTAAAAATCATACTCCAATTGTCTTTAACTCATCGTATTATATTACCCTTACATTAGCAGGAAAATAATATGGCTTGTTTTATGTTTATCATGGCGAGTTGTGGAACTGGGAATACTATATCTTTAATCAGGTAAGAGTGGGGAGCTGAGGTAACCCACTTAATAAATCAATAATTCTTGTATAAATGAGACTTTGTGCTTAAATGATGCCATTTCAAAGAAGTTGGGGATATATGAGTGTGTCACCAAGTGTTTTCAGTGTGACAATGACCCTCCAAAAAATTTTCTTATGTCAATTTTGGAGCCTACATTAACTATGTTTCAAGCTCCTTAGTGTCATTATGTTTTTTATTTGTAATTTGTGTGTTTTCTCCTATTGTTGCATCCTCCTAAGTCAATTTTTCCTAAGTGTCGTCACTTAAATATTAGAAGAAATTGAGTTAGTTAGTCCATGGTTGGTTTAACTTATCACTTATCTTGGCATATAAAATTTCATTTTTTCCATGCACACACTCAAAAAAACTCAAAAACAAAGAAAAAGAAAACAAAAGAGAGAAGATCACATAGAAAAGTAAAAACACACTCCAAGTAAGTGAAGGTATGTGCCTAACTTGAGCATACTCCTTCGGGATGAAGAAGTGTGCCCTCCTTGAGCACACTCCTTCATGATAAGCAAGTGTGCCCTACCTGAGCACACTCCTTCATTTCCAACACATGCGCTCTTCTTGGGTGCATGCATGGGAAACGTTTTGCATGTGGGCGCACTTATAAAAAATAGGAGCACACTTAACTTCTCTTAACTAATCATTTCACTCATCGACAAGTGGCGCTCATGCATGAATCATTTTTTCATGTTAACCTCTTTAAATCATCTCAGTTAATCATTCATTTACATAATCATTCCATCTAAGTTAGGTGCACAACTGTGAATCAAGAAACTTTTCATCAACTAGCGCTACAAGTAAGTTTTGCATGTTGAATCTTTTCATTGACTTTCATGATTTCACTATAATTCTTTCTTTTCTTGTTTTCGTTTATTTATTTTTTAGTTTGATTGCTGGCATTTATGTTCAATCTTCATGTGAAAAGTGTTAATATGTTGTCAGATGCAGAAACTCTTCACATTCTTCAACCCTTTCATATTCCACTATGAATGTGACAACAACTATATAACCTTACAGGATTTTATTTTCCTCATTTCTATCATCAAATCCTATTGTTTAAACTTGTTTCTGAGCTTCAATAGGTAGAGAGCACTTCTTGAGCTCAAAGATTGACCAGTCTTTAAAAATGTTCCCAGAATGAACAATTTTTCCTCTTGAGCACACTTCTTCAACATGAAGAATTACACCTTCCCTTAATCACATCAGCACATCAAGAAGATGCAAAGCATCTTCCTTTGTCCCTTTGGCATGTGACGGTTCACCCTCCTTTCTCTTGAGCATATGAACATACTTCGAAGGACTGAAGACCTCATTTCATCATCCTTCATCCCTTTAGATTCCAAAAATTAACCCTTCCTTTCTCCTTGAGTGCATGAGCACATGGTGAATGCCTGAAGACCCAAAAAATCTCCCCTTCATCTCTTTAGAGTGTGATAGTGTGCCCTTGAGGTTTCCTTTCACTTCCTTGAGTGCATGAATGCACTACAAAGCCTTGAATGACCCCTTACACTCCTTCGTGCTTTGAAAGTGTGCCCTCTTAGTTTGCATGACCATTTTCTCATGCATTCATGTTATTTTGTGTTGTAATTCATACATTTTCATGTCCAGTTAAATGTGATGGATCTTTGTACATGATTTACAAGTATTACTACATAAGTAGGCTGCTTTAAGCTAATATTGTCATTATGACTTTTCAAACACAAATAGATGTTTGTGCTACAATTATTGTCACTCTTTCATCATTTATTGGAGACATGTCGCCTCATAAAGTGGCCTCCAAAGAGCTCCCAGAAGTAAGCATTGTTGAACCTATTGAAGTTACAAAACCAAACATTCCCATATATGCATACACCAAGTGACTTAACTATAAGACTATATAGGTCACATGGAGCAAGATATACAACACATTCATGCAAGATAAGTTTGTTAATTATTTAGAAGATGTGAATGTGTATATTAACATCAAGAAGTCCATGATGCATAGGATCACATGCAGATTCTTGGCCATGTCATGTGCAGAGGTGATTGAATGGATCATTACACATGTGGATGAATCTCAACTTGTACTTCACAATAAGAGTGGCAGTCAACTTGCCACTTATTATGGTGAAGATATGCATACATATTATAAGATGCTCAAGTCCACTGTTTATGTAATTGATAGCTTTCTCATGAGATTTTTCAACCTTGACACAAGAGACATTACCAAATCATGGTGTTGACAACCTACCAAGTTTTGTTATCACCCATTCATAGTCTATCAGACAAATATTCCCAGAGATTGATATCAGTGTTTGATAGAAATATATTGTCAGTTGTATGGGTGAAAGAATGTTGAGGTGTTTGAGGAGATCTGGATATATACGTTTTAACAACCCCTCATTAAAATTTCATGTAATAAAAGTTAATAAAAGAAAAATAATACCAAGGTCAAGGGACACGTATTCCAAGATGAATGTTGGGAAAAATGTCCTAGTGGGAATCACTTGTTGTGTTTATGGCTAAGGGGAAATTGGAAAAGGAAATGTCAAAAGGCTTTCAAAAGGAAAAGAAGAATTAATTAACATTTTATTTATGAAGATAAAGGAAATTAGGAGAAAAGAGAGATGAAAGGTCACAGGTTGCGTGTGATGAGGAAATTGAAGGAAAATAGAGGGAAAATGAATAAATTAGAGGCTTCAGTAATAAAAAGACAACAAAGTTTCAGTTGGTAGCCTTTTGTCAGTTCAATTTTGGAATTAGTATTGGATAGGGGAAGAGAACCAGGAGAACAAGGAAGGAAAGCAAGAAAAAGAAGGAAAAGGAAAGCACAGGAAAAAATGAACAAGAAAGGAAAATTTGGATTAAGCAGCTTCAACAAGAATACTTGTAGGTAACAAGTTGCATGTATGATTTCCTAGCTAGTTTTGACATGCATGGTATGTGCATGTTGGTATTTGGTTCTTGTGTTGTCTTTGGCATGGATTTTGTCTTTTATCCTTGCCTCTCCATTTCCAAATATCCATGGTGTGATGGGACTTTTCTCGGTTTGAGCTTTGGATTGTTGAAAGATTTTGGATCTGGGTGAGGTGGTATCAGGAAAATTACCAAAGGCTTAGGAGTCCCTTGACTGCTAATGGTGGGATACACAGTAACGCCTGAGGGTGGAGAAAAGAAGATTCCTTAAAGTATTGGAGAATAAATTTTAAGGCATCCAAGCTTGATTTGGTTTTGTGATCTCGGCATTGGTTTAGGTGAGATCACAATATGGTTAGGGTGGAGGTGGCTTAACCTATGGGTTCCCTTGGTTTTTTATGGATTTGTTTATCCAATAAGATCCCACATTCATGCTTTGAATACGGAACGGGGATGATTGGCTAAAAGAAAGATTTGGTTTAACCAATCTATGGTTGGGTGTTACGTGGAAGTCCCGAACCTCGTTGTCTTTTTCCTATGTTTAATAAGAGCTAAGTTTATCTTGATTTTGATGAGTAAATGTACTTTTTATTATGTGGCTTTAATGGATGTTCTCTCATTTTTATTTATCTGGTTATATTTTGGCTATAAGCATGGTTACTCCTTTTTTTTGTAAACAAGGTAATACTTTCTATATTTACTTTTTCAAAATTTATATTCCTAGCACATTGATTAACCAACCACCTGCCCAAGGGAAACCAGGTGGCCATCGATTAGCATTGTATCCATTCCAAAAATTAAATAAGTTCATCATCAACATCTGTATCTCCCACGTACCTCTTTCTAGTCTTTTAAGCATAAACATTCAAAAACTGTAGACAAAAATACTAAAGCTAAAACAACTACTCCTCATCTAAGGAAGCTATCTGAAAAGTTTCCTGCTCTTACGGGGTCATCATCTTCTTTCCTTTGTTTTGCGACTTTACTCTTGGGCCTAGGAGCTCTCGTCCCTACTAAAACAATTTCCACTTTAGCTCAAATAGAGTTTTCTCAATGCGACCCAAAGCAAGGTTGTTCCTGTAAGTTTGGATCTGGACAGTTGTCAAGTTCTTCATTATTTCCGCACTAACGTGTTCCAATTCTTTGTTTCACTCCTACAGGTTCTCCACTTCTCCTTCCATGTGCTCTTGATGTAGGGTCATAGCACGAGTGAATATGTGTTTCATGATCCAGTATAGTTGCAGAGTTCTATTATAGAGAGATTGTATGCCATTTGTAGTGCTTGGGTCTTGTAACATTTCTTCCCACTCATGCAGGGGAAGGTTTCTACCTTGAAGATTTTGTCTCAAGTCACGTTCCTAGCTCCAAATTTGTTCCCGAATTTCTTGCAAATTTGCTTGCATGTAGGTGTCCACTAGTTTCTTTACCTGTTCACCTATTGATTTTCTGCCTTTTTTCTGGCCCGTGTTGCTTGTTCCATCTTCCTGCTTGATGTTCCTTTTGCTTCGCCTAGGTGCCATGTTTTTGCTGGGTAGCTTCCTGATGCTCTGATCCTTCCGGTAGATTTGTTGGGTTACAATTGATCCTTCCCTATGTGATAGACCTATCACAATGTAAACACAATGGTCAGTTTTAACCGTAGAAATAGTGTAGATTGAGGGGATAGCACTACCACCCCTCTTCGTAGGACCTCTCGAGTTAGGACTAACTCTTGAATACAAATCCAAAGCATCTCTATAGCTCTCTAGTCCCAAGATTTCTATGATGAGGGTTACTTTGTGGTAGTTGGAGAAAGTTTTTTGGGCCGTGTAGACTGTTTTTCATTCTGGGCCTCTCCCATCTCTCCTAGGATTTCATATCCCCCTTCTTGTTTTGCATGCCTCTAATTCAGGGTCCCCCTCCGGCTTTTTCCCAAATTCTCTAGATCCTATGGAAGGTATCTGCTTCCTCACTCAGGTGTTCTAGGTTTGCCTTGCCAAGGGCATAATCTCAGGGTTCAACATTACAGGGGCTTCCCATCTGTTGCAGGGGTCAAGGAATATTGGGTTTTGCTTTTCTGGAAATCCCTTCTCCTTACTGCTATAATCACCCTTCCCAGCGTTGGAGTAGCGAGGCTCTCCTCTGACCCAGACTATCTTAACTTTATAGCTAAATCTGGGGTGATACAGACTATTCATATCTACCTACAAGCCTACGTTTTTCTTCATGCAAGAACTTTTTTCCATGTGAGCGGGGGAGGTTTTCACATACCCGTCAGTTTGGAACCGCGGTTCGATCTTCTCCAACTGTGTTTGGCTGACGACACATTCTCTCTCGCCACCTTCCTTCTTCCACATCCACATGCAACATGCATGGGATCCCTCATACTTTGTTCTTTTAACATTCCTCTGTCTTAACCTTGCCTCCAGCTGTCTCCATTTCTGACGATCTATGGCGTGCTTTCCAGCCCAGTTTCCTTGGGATGTTGCCCAAATGTCTTCTCCTCCATGCTTCATTTATGACTATCCTCTCCTGGCTGCTCTTGCCGTCCATTTTCTGACTCTACATTGCCATCTGGCTCTTCTCTGTCACACCTTCTCAGTCTTGCTGTCATGTTCTCCCTGTGCCCACCTCCTTCCATATCTGCTCCCACGCTTCTCAGGTCTGTCCTTTCTCTTTCCTCTTCTGTTATCCATGTCCTCTTGGTCCTTTCTTATGTCCTGTTCTGTTCCATGGAAGATCTGTGCTGATCTGCCTGGGTATGGCTTCGTATTTCTACACTCCTCTCTATGTCATTCGAATTCTCTTGCTGTCTCTGATCTGCCTCGACTGCCTGTTTCATCTGATTCATTTCCTCATTCTTGTTGAGCTCTGCTTCTCCCGCATCTAGCTAGTGCTTTCTGTTTTGGAATCCCCAATTCACGAGGAGATCCGCTGGGACATTTCCTTTCCTTTCCACATGGGATGAGATAGTATATGCCAGTCGTTGAAGTTGCTTTTCAACTTCTGTAGTCACCCACACCGTCCACCAACTTTTCCTTAGTTTTTCTGCATTTAATCCTTCTTGTAATTGTTTTATGGTACTTATGACCAGTTTAGAATCCCCTTCTATCTGTAATCTTTGGTATCCTTCTTGTATCGCTATCTCTAGTCCCCTGTTTAGTCCATGATATTCCACTTCGTTGTCGGTGGCAATACCACAGTCCATTGCATATACCCTTATAATCGTTCCTTCTTCGTCTCTGAATATCCCTCCTATACCCAACTCCCCTGCATTGCCTTTGGCTTCCTCGTCAAAGTTTAGTTTTGTGAATCCTTGGGGGGGGGGGTCCTATAACTTTCTTCCGCTCTTACCTGTTCTGCATCTTGTCTCCTCCTTTTGCTACTTATGTCTTTTTACTTTAATTTCTAGTCGATTCATAATGCTGGTTTCCATACCTTCTGTCTTTCAGTCTTCCTCTGTCCAGTTTCCCAGAATTATTGTTTCCCTTATATTCCGCATAATTTGGTTCCAAATTTCCCTTGTGTCATTTTTCTCTATTTTGAATATTACCCTATTTTGGGCTTTCTAGAGATTGCATAGGAAGAATCTGATTGACAGATTCCAAGCATGGTTAAGAATAACATTTCAGTATGGTTTGCTACTCCATAGTTCAATTATTGTTTTGATGCTTTCTAACTTTCTTTCTGTAATCCCAAAGATTTTTTGGTGCTTTTGCCGCAGGATGTTACTTAAATTGCAGGAGTTGGCAACATGCTCCATGGTTTCCTCTGGTCATTGGCAAAGCACGTAGTGTGAGGGCCCATGTGTCCCTTTTCATCTTAGTTGATCCCAAGTTAGAGCTCTCCCATGTAGCACTATCCAGGTAAAAAATGCCACTTTTGGCCAAGTTTTTAGTTGCCAGATTCTTTTCCATTTTTTTGTGTCTGCATTGCCCGCTCCTCTTGTTTTCAGGTGGTAGCCTTCTAAAATTGTGAACATGCCTTTCATTCGTTTCCCCATCTTATTATGTCTAGTCCTGCTTTTATAGCTATTTTCCTAGTTTCCAATTCTTTATGATATGTAGTCCATTGATCTGTTTCTGGGGCTTCAGACCAATCTTTCTTCATCTTCCATTGTCTCCAATAACTTTTTTGGCCCCCTACCCAATAGTTCCTTACTGTGTCCTCCACTATTTGGGTTGTAGATTGTTATACTTCGTGTAGTTGGTGTTCTTGACTTAGGGTACCTCTATGTTGCCTGCCAGAAATTTTCGTTATTTCCCTCTCGAATTTCCTAGAAGCTGTTACCTCCTATCAGAGCTTTGTTCCCATTGGCTAGGTTCCAAATCGTTAAGCCTTTCTTTTTTTTCAATCTTCGTAGTTGGCCCTTCGGTGTTCGTGCTACTTCATATTTTTGTTCCCATAGTTGTTTCCAAAGGTCATTCCCTCCTTGAATCCATCTCCACCATAATTTCGCCCCCATGACTTGGTTCAATATGTTAGTGTCTCTGAGTCCCAGACCTCCCTTTGAAATTGATTTGCTTAACCATGTCCATGAAAGTAAGGCCCATTTTTTTGTTTTGTTTGCCCCTTGCCATAATTTTTTTTTAAATATTTGCACCATTTTCTGACATATGGTCTTTGGGATTGCTTGACTTGCCATTTTGATAGATCAGCATAGCTTGGAGGGCTGATTTTAGGAGTATAGGACGACTTGGTGTATTGAGCGTTCTAAACATCCAATTTTCCATTCTTTTTTGAAATTTTCTTATCAGACCTTGCCAGTTCACTACTTTGTATTGCTGATCACTCAGTTGTATTCCTAAGTATTTTGTTGGGAATTTCCCAATTTGGAACCCCAAAGTTATTGCCAGGAAGGCTTGGATCACTCTTGGTGTGTTAAAAAAGAATATTTCTATTTTCTCTTTATTCACCTCCCTTCCTGAAGCTTTGTCAAATTCTGTTAGGATCTCCCCAATTTTTTTTGCTTATTTGAGGTTTGCTTGGTTGTACATCATCACATCATCCACAATTGTTGATGTGTGATAATTGAATATTCTCCCCATTGTCTGAGCCCTTTGAATTATCCTCTTCTTACTTTGGCATTGATTAAGTGACCTAGACCATCCGCTGCTAGGATGAACAAGAACGGTGAGAGAGGGTCACCCTTACGTAGGCCACGGGTAGGCTTGAAGGTTTTGGTTGGGATCCCATTTAGAAGGATTGACATGCTAGGAGTGGATATCATAGACATTATCCATGCAATCCATCTTTCATCAAATCCATATGCTTGCAGGATTTCTTGTAGATATTGCCAGCTGAGTTTATCATATGCCTTCGCTAAGTCAAGTTTAATCATCATTCCTTTATTTCCTGTTTTCTTTAGGGAATGGATCACCTCTTGCACCACTACAATCCCATCCACTATCTATTTGCCTTTCACGAACTTTGTTTGTTCTTTTGCTTTCAAATTTAGGAGCAGAGGTTGTAATCTTTTTACCATTATAGTGGCCATGATTTTATAGATTACATTGAAAAGAGCTATAGGTCTGAAGTTTTGGGGTTCTTCAGCTTTGTCTACTTTTGGTATTAAGGCCAAGAAGGTATCATTCCATGCTAGGTGCATTTGTTTGTGGCTTCTTGATTCTTCTACTGCATTAACAATACCTTTTTTCATGAACCTCCATGTCGCTTGAAAAAAATCCATTATAAAAACATCCAGACTAGGGCCTTTGTTATAAGCATGGTTACTCTTAGTCATGCCTCTTTCCATGTTTTTAGTTGTAACTAAATGAATAATGAATGCAAGACCTAATTGATGTTATGAAAGTCAATGTGAGAATCCAGTGATCCTTCTTGTTAAACCTTAGAAAAGCTTTCAACTCCTTATGTTCATACTTGGATTAAGGACCTATAGGTTGTATGTTTATCAAGTGTTTGACAAAATTTCATTCTTGGTTAGGGAAGGTCTGGTCAAGTCCTTGATCAAGTTTATTATCAAAAGCATTCTCTTCATGTTGTTGATGAGTTCTGGAAGTTTCAAAGAGTTCTAGACAGTGACTAGGTCCTGGCCTTGGAAAATAGCCTTAAATCTTGTAGTCATTGGCATAGCACTAGCAGAAAAAGGCTAGAGTCGCAATCAAGAAGGTTCATCAGTATGATTGGAGGGCTATAGTTGCTAGCATGCCTTGGCAAGGGTGTAACTGGGGCTTTAGGTGAGTGGAAAATGGAGTTATCTTAGGGGTTGAACTTCTGGAGGGGTTGGGTTTCTCTTGAAGGTCTTGTAGCACATGAGGAAAGTCAATAAGTTCTCAAGTTGTTTACTCCATTCCCTTAAGGTCATATATGAGGTTGAGTCTTGTCATAGTGACCCTTAGTGTATGTTTACGCTAGGTAAAATGATGAAAGTGGGTAAATGTGGGAGGAGGCAGATACAGGGTGGTATAAGAGTGGCTTGCACTCTCTTTGGTAAATTCTGATGTTGGTAAGATTATGGTTATCATACACGATTCATGGTATACAACTGATATGGGAATGCATGATGTCATTCTCTTGTTATGGTGCTAATGCGTTGATATTATTATATGGATATGATTATGATTATACATGTACATCATAATGTAGACTAATCTTGCAGATGATATAACCCTCCCCTGAAAATATCTAAGGTATGGACTTAATTTTGGTATCTATTTGGTTTATCTGGTATGGTACACTTGTAGGAAGAAGAGAATCAAAGAGGACGAGAAAAATGGTAGACTATAGTTCCCATGACTCTCCCTACATATCAGTTGGGCAACAAGGAGAAGAGTATTCTCCTGGTATAGCAGATACATTGAGGAGCTTGAGGGGAGAGATTTTAATTCAAAAAGAAGACAATGGCAGGCTAGTTAAGGCTCAAGAAATACTTTCGAGGGCTCAAGAGAAGAAGGTAGAGGTCAATGAAATGATTCTTTAGAGATTGTCAGAGTTGTAGAAATAGGGACAGTTGAGAATCAATCAAGAATAGGAAGAGAAAAATAATGGAGCCTATGATAGCAAGTCTCGATCTGGATACAAGTTGGATAGAGGGGACATAGTTAGAGGTAGAAAATCATTGGATACACCTAATAGGAGGATTCGTATGTATGGGCATCATTCTAGTTCCTCATTTAGGAGACATAATCATTGTCATCATCGTCATCATCCTTATAGAAGGGGTGAGTATTTACTTGAGGAGGTCAAGAAATTCAAGCAACTCAGTACATTTTATGGAGAGATGAACAAGTCAGAAGATGCAGAGGAATAGTTTCTTGGGATGAAGAAATTTGTCAGATTTCTTAGCTACTCAAATAACATGAAAGATAATATAGCCACCGTCAATCTCAAAGGGAAAGCAAATATTTTGTGGGAAGAGGTGAATAATGTTAAGGGAATTTAGGAAGACGAGATGATTTGGGATGAGTTTGCCAGACTCTTCAAGGATAATTACTTATCGGAGAGGTATTATGATGACAAAGATAAGGATTTTTATGAGTTTCATATGGGTTCTATGACAGATGATGAGTACACTAGTAGGTTCATGGATTTGTTGAGGCATGTGACTTATCTCAAGGAGGAGAAGGATAAGATTTAGAGGTTCAACAATGGGTTGCCAAAACCATATAGAGACCAGATTGAGTTTGATGAGCCTAGATTGCTAAAGGAAGCCATTCAAAAATTCAAGCACTATTATGAGTAGTCAAAGCACAAAGCTAAGGTTAACATGACTTGAAAGGAAATGAGAAAGTTAAAGGTAATTGGCCACCAAAGTGGGGAAGATCTCAAAATGCAGGTGAGAAATAAAATGTGGTTCCTTACAAGAAGTTCAACACTGTCAAGAAGATGCATGGGTCGTAGTGTAGAGAGAAAGAGACTAGAGGTGATGGTAGAGGACCATTGTAGTGTCGGATATCTGGAAAATATCAGCGTAAGAAGGATTTTCCATTATACGAGGGAGGTATGCCTCATATGTATAATGCATAGGAGGTGCAAATAGTTGGGGATGTTGGTCATAGTATTCCTCAGATTTATGCAACTGTGGACAATAAGCAGGCAGATCACCTAGCATCTATTATTGAGACGGACGGTAAGATTTATGATCAAGTTATTTCTATTTTGATTGATCTTGGATCTAATTATAGTTATGTTAATCCTGACTTGGTGGATAAGTGTGACTTAAGAAAATAATTGCATGCAGAGTCTTGGTTGGTGCTGTTGGATATAGGTACTAAGAAGAGAGTTTATCATTGGGTAAGAGATTATGCATTCAATTTGAATGGTATGCCTACCACAACACATTTGAATTTACTGCCATTGGGATAATATAGTATGATTTTGGGTATGGATTGGTTGTATCTTGATAGCACCAAAGTAGATTTTCATGATAATTCTATTGAGTTCGTATATGATAATGGGGAAAAGAGAATCTTGCAAGGAAAGAAGAAGCCTACATCAGTGATGATGGTCACAATAATGAAAGCTAAACAAAGTTGTAGGAAAGGATGTGTGATGTTTGTAGTCCATATCTCTAGTGACAAGGGTAAGGATGTTAAGGATGCAAAAATATTCAAGAGGTACCTTATACCACAATAATTTCAGGATGTGTTTCCAACAGAGATTCCAGAGTTGCCTCCCCACAAGGGAGTGGACTTTTCTATTAAGTTGGTACTAGGGGTAGCACCAGCCTCAAAGGAACCTTACAGAATGAGCACACCAGAGTTAGTAGATTTGAAGTTGCAGCTAAAGGAAATTCTATATAAGGGATACATTAGGCCAGATGTATCTCCTTGGGGTGCACCACTATTGTTCATGAAGAAGAAGGATGGTACTCTCAGGTTGTGCATTGATTATAGGAAATTGAACAAGGTGACGATCAAGAATAGGTACCCATTAACAAGGATTGATGACTTGTTTGATCAATTGAAGGGAGCAGTAGTGTTCTCGAAGATTGACTTGAGATCAAGATACCATCATGTATGCATCAAATAATCAGACATCTACAAGGCTGCCTTTAGAACCAAGTATGGGCATTATGATTTTTTTGTAGATCCATTCATTTTCACTAATTCTTTAACTACTTTTATGTGCTTGATGAATAACATGTTTCGTCCTTATCTAGAAAAGTTTTTTATTATATTCATTGATGAAATCCTGATATATTCTAATAATGAGGAAGATCATGTCGAGCATTTAGTAGCAATGTTGAGATTTCTAAGAGAGAATCAGTTGTATCCCAAGCTTAGAAAATAGCTTCTTTTAGAAAGAGGTGCACTACTTGGAACATGTTGTTTCCAAGGAGGGCATAGGAGTATATCCAGAAAAGATAAGAGATATCATGGAATGGGAAAGTCCTAGAAATGTGGATGAATTCATATCATTCATGGGGTTAGCAGGTTAATATAGGAGGTTCATTAGGAACTTCTCACGCATTTCCTATCCTATTACATCATTGCAAAGGAAAGGTAAGAATTTTGAATGGACAGATAAGTGTGTAGCCATTTTTGAATAGTTAAAGCAGTTGTTGATGAATTATCTAGTGTTAAATATTGTAGATCCAGATAAAGAGTTCGTAGTGTGTACAGATGCTTGTAAGAGAGGGCTTGAGGGAGTCCTTATGAAGAAGGGACAAGTGATAAGCTATGAGTCTAGGAAGCTGAATTAGTCGTGATCTTGAGTTGGCAGTTATTATTCATGCCTTGAAGATGTGGAGACATTATCTTCTTGGTAGGAGGTTTTTGTTAATGAGTGATCATCGTGTGTTCAAATATATTTTTTACCAACCAAATTTTAATTTCAGGCAAGGTATATGGTTGGATAACCTTAGTGAATTTGACTTCGAGATAAGATACATCAAGGGTAAGGAGAACAGGGTTGCAGATGCTCTCAGTAGGAAAGTGCAGTTAAACCATGTTGCAAAAGTGAGCTCATATGCGATAGATTTATATGATCATATCTTATAGGCATGAAAAAAAATGAAAGGTGTAGGGAACTTATGCACAGGTTACAATAGGGTACATGCGATTCGAATGTGGACTGTCAACTCAGAGTAGATGGCTTGATTAGAGTCAAGGACAGGATCTATGTGTCGGATGATGGTGAACTCAAGAATCTTATCTTGAGGGAGTTTCATGTAAATCCATATTTAGATCATCGAGGATATAAAAATATGTTGATAGTAATGAAGAAGTTCTACTACTGGCTAAATATGAAGAAGGAAGTCGCTAAGTTTGTGGCTAGATGTTTAGACTATTAGCAAGTGAAAGCAAAGTGTAAGCATCCAGTTGGATTGCTTCAACCTATTCTAATTCCATAATGGAAATGGGAGGTCATTTCCATGTATTTCATTACAATTCTTCTAAGGACATTGAGGCAATAAGATTATATCATGGTTATGGTAGATAGGTTGAGCAAGGTAGCTCACTTCATTCCAATGAAGACTACTTATTCATCTAGTGAGGTGGCATAGGTCTTCATCAGGGAGATCTTGAGATTACATGGTGTTCCAAAGAATATTGTGTTAGACAAGGATGATAAGTTCACTTTCAAGTTTTGGAAGGAGTTGTTTTCAGGATTGGGGACAAAGTTGATCTTCTATACAACCTATCATGCATAGATGGATGAATAGATAGAGAGGGTCAACAATATACTAGAGGATATGCTAAGGATGTATGTTATGCATCAACAAAGGATATGGGAGGAGTACCTTCCATTGGTTAAGTTTTCTTGCAACAACAGTTATCAGGAGTCACTGAGGATGAATCCATTTGAGGCATTGTATGGGTAGAGTTGTAACATTCCCATCAGTTGGAGTGATCAAGTAAATATGGTACTTATTGGACCAGACTTGTTGGCAAACATGGAATAGGAAACACAAGTTATAAAGAAGAATCTAAAGGAAACACAACATTGATAGAAGAGTTATGCAGACCAACATAGGGAATTTAAGGAGTTTCAGGTTGGGAAGCATGTGTATTTGTGTGTAAATCCCAAGAAGAGCTCCTTGAGGATTGGATCATGTGCCAAGTTGGCACCATGGTATTGCATGCCTTTTGAGATCCTTGAAAGGGTTGGACCACTGGCCTATAGAATTGAACTGCCTACGACAATGATATTACATGATGTTTTCCATTTTTCATTGCTTAAAAAATATGTAAAGGATGTTTATCATGTTATTGATTGGTTTGTACTACAGGTGGAACCAGAAGGAGAATTCCAACTAGAACCTCAGTTCCTATTGTAATGTAAACAACTCATGCTCTAAAACAACGTAATCGAGCAAGTTAAGGTACAGTGGAAGCACTTTGGACTCATTGAAGCTACATGGGAGATGGCTAATTAGATGCAGGATATGCATCCTTCATTATTTCCAGTTGAGGCAAAGCAGTTTCAGTATTTGTACATATTTATGTATGGTTTCCATTGTAGATACAGCCATGACTTGCGGTATAAAGCTCCAATAAGCAGTATGGTTGTCATGTTGTCATGTTTGTCATGATGGTTTTTCCTTTGAGAGGGTTTCTCATTTTAAATACTATAACGAGTTGGGTTATGAAGCTCCACCGGCATTATGTTATTCTTTTCAGTGGTTTTGCTGGTTATTGGTGTCATAAAACACTGAGGATGGTGTTCTCCTAAGGGGGAGGGGTCTGTAATGGCCTCGGGTTAAAATTTCTTGTAATAAAAGTTAATAAAGGAAAAATAAGACCAAGGTCAAGGAACACTTATTCTAAGCTGAATGTTGGGAAAAATATCCTAGTGCACATCACTTGTTGTATTTATGGTTAAGGATAAATTGGAAAAGAAAATGACAAAGGGTTTGAAAACGCAAAGAGACATTAATTGACACTTTATTTATGAAAAAAAAAAAGTAAATTAGGAGAAAAGGGATATGAAAGGTCACGAGTTGCATGTGAGGAGGAAATTGAAGGAAAATAGAGGAAAATGAACAAATTAGAGGCATCAATAATAAAAAGACATCAGAGCATCAATTGGTAGCCTTTTGTTAGTTCAATTTTGGAATTAGTCTCGAAGAGGAGAAGAGCACCAAGAGGAGAAGGAAAGAAAGAAAGCAAAGGAAGGATAAGGAAAGCAAAGGAAAGAAAGTACCAAGCAAGGAAAAGTTGGATCAAGCAACTTCAATAGGAATACTTGTAGTAACAAGTTGCATGTATGATTTCCTATCTGATTTTGACATGCAATGGTATGTGCATGTTGGTATTCAGTTCTTTTTTTGTCTTTGGCGTGGATTTTGTCAATTTTCAACAATGGATTCTAGCCTTGTCTTTCCATTTCCAAATAGCTATGGTGTGATGGTAATTTTCTCGGTTTGAGCTTTGGACTGCAGAAAGATTTTTGATTCGAGTGAGGTGGTCTCAAGAAAATTACCAAATGCCTAGGAATACCTTGAATGGTAATGGTGGGATACATGGTAAATACTGAGGGTGGAGACAAGAAAATTCCTCAAGGTATTAGAGAAGAAATTATGAGGCATCCAAGCTTGGTTTGGTTTTGTGATCTAAGTGCCGATTTATGTGTGATCACGGTATAGTGAGGGTGGTGGTGGTTTAACCTCCGGGTTCCCTTGGTTTTTTATGGATTGGTTTATCCCATGATATCCCACATTCATTCTTGGAATATGGCACGAGGGTGATTGGCTGAAAGAATGATTTGGTTCAGCCAATATATGGTTGGGTGGTACATCAAAGCCCAAACCTAGTTGGATTTTGTCTATGTTTAATAAGAGATAAGTTTCTCTTGCTTTTGATGAGTAAATGTAGTTGTTATTATGTGTATTTAATGGTTGTTTTATCATTGTTATTTATCTGGTTATAGGCATGGTTATTTGATAGCTCTTAATCATGTCTCTTTCCATTTTTTTACTTGTAACTAAACGAGTAATGAATGAAAGACCTAATTCATGTTATGAAAGCTAATGTTAGAAGGTAGTGATCCTTCTTGTTAAACCTCAGACAAGCCTTTAACTCGTTATGTTTAGACTTTCATTCAAGATAGATAGGTTGTATGTTTACCAAATGTTTGATGGAATGTCAGTCCCAGTTGGGGAAGGTCTAGTCAAGTCCTTGATCAAGTTTGTTATCAAAAGCATTCTCTCCATGTATTTTATGATTTCTGGAAGTTTCATGGAGTTATGTGAAGTGACTGGGTCCTAGTCCTATAAAATAGCCTTAAATCTTAGAGTCGTTGGCATAGCATTGGCAAAAAAAGGATACAGTCACACTCAGGCAGGACCACTAATACGACTGGAGGGATATAGTCATTTGAATGTCTTGGTAAGGGAGCGATTGTGGCTTTAGGTGAGTGAAAAAGGGAGTTAGCTCAGGGGTTGGAAACCTATAAGGGTTGGGTTCCTATGGGGTTGCTCCTAGAGGTCCTGTAGCACCTGAGGGAAGTTAGTTAGGTCTCAATTTGTCGAATCCATTTCCTTGAGGTCATATAGGAGGTTGAGTCTTATCATAGTGACCTTTAGCTCATGTTTAACCTAGGTAAAATGGAAAAAGTGGGTAAATGTGGGAGGAGGCGGTTACATATGCTCAATATAGTGGTGACACTTGACCAAGTTTTCAATTGGGCAGATATATTATCATATGAATTGCAACATTAGGTGGGGTGGGCAGAAGAATATTTGAGGGTGAACCAGGCCCCAAAATTCTACATGTCTACATTTCTATTAGATGGAATATATTCATAGTTCCCAGATTTCTTTCGCCACATAGTGTTATCATAACTAAGCTTCAGAGGCATGTATGACACATTATCTGATAACTTAATTGTAGTTATCTTTCACATGACCAATTAGGTGAAGGAGTCACTTTGAGATATCATGGACTAGTTTGTAGCTCTTGAGGGTACATACATTAGATGTTTTGGTTGTCAAATATCCCCTCATTTTATGCCATGATATGTGACCAACAAGGTGTTCATGCAAGAAGTGTAAAATCATATAAGCAAGGGATTTTCAGGATTTTTTCATAGGAGGAAGAAATCATGTTGGCTCATCTTTCCATTGAGGATCAGATTATGTGAATTAAAGAGCCACAAGGCGACAATATTAGAGACACAGGATCTGGACGGCCTATATTTTTCCAATAAATATTTTCATGGATATGATCCTAAGTGGGTGGTCAGGCAATGCTGTGAAAGGATCTATCACAATACGAGGTACTCATCAATGTCCACAATAGAAGATGAGAACATAAATAGTCGGTACAATGAAAACATGAAGGCACATTCAAGGATGGAGACTAGTTTGCCCCATGATCCACCAGCTCAAGATGTGTAGGTACAAGAGGAGGAACATATAGTTTCTCAAGTAATGAAACTAGTTCCTAAGAAAAGGATTAGATATGATTCAGAAAGCGAGAGAAATAGAAAGTGGAAAGTTGATCCTTTGAACATAGGATTTATCCAAGTAGAATAAGAGAGGAGAGAACTAGAAGAAGAGGAGGAGAAGAGGAAGTAGGATGGATTGCTTTAGAATCAGGAAGAAGAAGAAGAAGAAGAATAAAGAAGAAGGATAAAAGATGAACATCAAAAGTAGTTCCAAGAGGAAGAAGTATCACAAAGATTGGAAGAATAACAATTGAATCAAAAGATGGAAGAGGAACATTTGTGTAACATCCTCCTCCCACATCTACCCAAGCAACTGGGTAGTCTGGGTAGACATGCAATGAGAGGCCACTATGATATGATTTTACCTCCTAAGTCACACTAAGGAAGTGGAACTGATGGATACACACATAAAGACATTTCACATCACCATTAGGACCCCTAGGAACCAATCCAACCTTTCTACCAACCATCACCTGGCTCCCACTGAGATTTTGAACCAGATGACCTTTGGACGCTCTCATGCTATGGGCATGGCAGTGTCTAGGGACCTATAGTAGCTCTCACAAGCCTGCAAGCCAGTGTCTAGGGCCTATTTTACATAGTTTTGTGCTAGCATCCCCAGGATTTAAGTTACATTTTCAGGCTCAAAGCCCAAGTAACTGCCTAGAATTTTCGAATGACACCTTCCGAGTAATAAGATAACATAAAAATAACAATATTGATGTAATTAATTGAATAATACCTTGAATGGACCCCTACTAGCCATGATAGGAATTTCATCAAACATATCATGAATATGTAATCTATAGGTGTAAATAACAAATCTGAGCATAGGGGTCTTATACTTATCTGAGATTCACTATGAGGCATTGTTTCCTTATCACTTTAGTTGTAGTTTCATCCATTATGCCATAGATACATTGTTAATTCATATACAAATAAAAATATGATGGGAACCATACATAGCCACTACCAATATACATATTCATAACCAACATAATAACAATAGAAATACCAGGGATACAATAGCCATATAATCCACATATAAACCAGTATAATACTCATAGAAATAACAAGGAGAAATAACCTCATATTAAGGATGAAAAATCCAACCCAGTATGGGACTACCATGTTCCACCTGATCGTAGAATGGCTAAGCCAAATCTCTCTTCAGCATTCACCCTTGTGCCATATTCCAATCATGAATGAGGGATCTCATAAAACACATCAATCCAAAACCCTTTAGGGCTTCGAGTGCCAACCACCTCAACCCATCACATAGTGATTCCACCTCACGGATGGACATCACAAAAACATCATCAGTTGGTCTCTATCCAGCCTTCCAAGTCTCAAGAGCGTTTGTTCCAACCAAGGCTCCAGAACTAGTAACTCAACCCACAACTTTTACCAAGCTCTAGAGCATTTGTCTAACCAAGGCTAAAGGACTAGTAACTTAACCCACCAAGGGCTCCAGAGCATATTTCCAACCAAGGCTACAGGACTAGTAACTCAACCCAAGATGTTATAGGGCTCCAAAGCATTTATCCAACTAAGGCTCCAGGAACTAGTAACTCAACCCAAGCTAAGGAAACATGAGAAACAACCAAAACATAACAAGGAAATAAAACCACAATCACCATGGCTATCTAGGAAATGGAAATGCTAGGAAATCCACTATCAAACCTGACCATCCTCCATGCCAATGAGAAATCACAATCACCAAACCACATGGATATTCCTTGCATTCCAAAACTAGTGAGGAAAATATCATGCAAATCGGTACCTACAAGTAAAACCTGTTGTAGTTGTTGATCAAGATGTCCTCTTGCACTTTCCTACTCTTCCTTTGACTTTATTCTCCAAAATCCAAGTATGCCACACCTTCCAAGAGTGCTCCAAGAAAATTCCAAGTCTCCCAGAATATGAGAAAGAGAGATAATAATCAGAGAGATCCAAAGCTGAACTAACCAAGCCTACACTAACTAAGCTTGCCCCCTGATCCTTAGAATATTTTTTATCAATAAGCCCTCTATTTTCTTCATTTTCTATTATTTTCCTTCATTTTTCTCCTCACATGCTACCTGCGACCTTTCACCTCCTTCTTCTCCTAATTTCCATTATTTTCATAAATAAAATTCCAATAAATGCCTCGTGCCTTTCCAAATCGTTTTTCATTACCTTTGCCAATTTCTTTAGCCATAATAAATTGAATGAACATGCACTAGGATGTTTTTCCCACCATTCATCTTGTAATACTTGTCCCATGATCGTGGCCTTACATATTTTTACATGATTTTTTAACTAGGGTTGTTACAAGTTGGAGGAAGAAGATACCATCCAATGAATTGAGGAAAAACCAAATACTTTAGAAGAACATCTTGTCACATGTGGTCATCTTCTATTTGGAGAGATGGGGTCACAAATCCACTCATAGATAGAGTCATGGATGTATGCATTGTAACATTCGTTCAACTTAAGAAGAGGATCATGCAGGAGAGGCATAGATACTTTCCCAATGATCCTCAAAATCCAGTCTTAGTTGCTACAAAGAAGGTGATAACCTCCAACACTAGAAGGAATCCCAGATTTATTATGGCAACAAATGTTTCATTCAATACAATGCCACAGGATAATTCTGAGTACTTCTTGAATGAGAATGCCAGGATGAGAAGAGAACTTGTTACGAGGAAGCAGCAAGTGGAAGATATTTCAATGAAGAATAAACAGTTTCCATCACAAAGCTTTGGTACCACCAAATGGAATTTAGTCATGCAAGAAGAATTAGGTACAATGGAGGACACCATAGCCTAATTATATGATGATATTATTCTTTTACAACAAGTGTTGTCTCCTCTTGTTGCCATACAAAAGAAGGCACGTGAAGTGGTGAAACTCGTGAAGGTATAAAATATAGAATGTGATCATATTTAGGAGTGGTTGCCAAGTATCTAGATGCTCCGTAACATTTAGAGAAAAAAGACAATACTTTCTTGGAGATGGATAGAGTTCATTTGAGACTACACCACCAAAATTACATATGTCTTGGAAAACAATCAATTAGTATCATTGATGCATATAAACAACTACATAATGATTTTGAGTCTCTTACACAGAAGCATGGGATGCCTTCAATAGGTACACTTGAAGCAATCAAAGGTAGGGATATCACCTTCCTATAGACGTAACGCCCTCCTCCCACATCTATCCAAGTAATGGGCCAATTGAGGTAAACATGTGATGATAAGTTACTATGATATGATTCGACTCCCTATGTGTTAGTTAAGGAAGTGGAATCGATAGAAACACACCATACTAGACCTTTTGCACTTGCTACAAGACTCCTAGAATTCATCCCAGTCATTCCCCTGACAAACCCCTAGGTCCCTTTGAGATTTTAGACTACTAAACCCCCATACACTCCCTTGATATGGATAAGGGTCCGTCTGAAAACCTTTAGACACATGCACAACATGGATATGCATGCTTTTGGGGACTTTTATCCTTAGACTTGTGTGTGCGACTCTAGGATTTGTGCCACTTTTCAAGCCGAAAATCTAGGTCACAACACAGAAACCCTTGTAGCTTTTAGAATCCATAAATTACATGACCACAAGAATTACAAACCAAAATCCAACTCCAGGACCTAGCCTAACCATCCCAAATTGGGACTAATATTTTTTCAAACACTTGGAATCAATGAAATCTACAGGAAATGAATACAAGACAAAGCATAAATGACTAATAACTCATATGAGATTTGACAAGAAGGATCACCACCCTCTTCCCTTAACTGTTTTTACATTAATTAGGTCTTGCATCCATTATCCTTTTAGTTACAAGTAAATATATGAAATGTGTTAGAAAATTATATATTACAGAACAATGGAACACATAAAACATTGTAGAAATACAAATAAAGAATATGCATAAAATAAGAGAGACATAGATATACGTTGTTGACCCAATTTGGGCTAATTCCACAGAGAAATGGCCAATCCTTCCTTTCTATTACCGAGCAAAATGAAGAGATACAACCTACAAAAGATCTGCTGTAATTTCCTCCTCGCTCTCACACGGTCTCATCTCTCTTTCTCGCTCAGAATACTCATATACATAGCCGCAATACAATTCCCTCCTATAAATCAAGGGGGTTGCATTCTAGGGGGAAAACCCTAAATTAATCATAAATTCTACCATTAGATCATCTTCCTAATGAACGGCCTAAACTGACTACGAAAATACAATATTTTACAAGGAAAAATTACATCTATTTTTAGTTGCCACCCCCCCTGGACCCCCTTGACGGAAATTAAACGGATGGCGTTTTTTCCCCATTAGGAACTAGGGTCCAACACAGTGATATCTCTTAATAAAGAAGACAATCATGCTGCACACCCAACAAAATAACTATGACTATAACCAGTCACATAACCATGTTTATAACTAGCATTAAAGCATGTAAATAACAATGAGATAACAACCATTAAGGCCATATAATAACAAGTACAAAAGCAAGAGAACTTAGCTTTTATTAAAAATAGGAAAAGTCCATCAGGTTCGAGACTCCCACATGCCACCCAACTGTAGACATGGTTGAACCAAATATTTCTTTCAGCCAGCCACCCCCATGCCATATTCCAACCATGAATTCCAGATCTCATGGAAAAGCCAATCCAAAAACAACTAATGGAATCAAAAGGTTAAATCACCTCCACCTCCACCCTCACCAAACCATGATCTCACCAAAACCAATGCTGAGATCACAAAACCAAACCAAGCTTGGAATGCCTCTAGACTCCATCACTATCCTTGAGGAATTTTTGTCTCCTTGTCTCTCAGGCTTTACCGCAATCCACACCAGATCATTAGGCCCTAAACTGAGACACCAGTCTCTCATGATTTACCCCAATCCACACTGGATCACTAGGCCCCAAAACAAGACTCTACCCTTAGGCTTTAACGTGTATCCTGCCAAAACCGGTCAATGGATTCCTAAGCCTACGGGAATTTTCCTGCGACCACCTATGCACTGAATTCCAAAACCATTCAAGAATTCCAAATCTCAAAATCGAGAAAACAATCCCATCACACCATGGCTATTCAAAAAAAGGCAAGGGAAGGCTAAAGCCTACTATGATAATCCAACAAAACTATTACATTGACAGCAAGAAAACCATATACCAACATGCAAATCCATGCATGTCAAAGCCAACTAGGAAATCACACATGCAATATGTTACCTGCAAGTATTCCTGTTGACACTTCTTGATCATGCTCTTCCTAGCTTCATCTCTTCTTTCCTTCCTTTTCCTTGTCCTTCCTTTTCTTGCTTTTCCATTCCTTGCTCCAAAGTTAGAATGCTCTAAGGGACTCTAAGTGGCCAAGAGTGAGAGAGAGAGAATAATAAGAGAGATCCAAAACTGAACTGACAAAAATCCATCATCTAATCCTCTGAAGCATTTTTATCAATGAGGCCTCTATTTTCTTTGTTTTCCATTATTTTCCTTCAATTTCCTCCTCACATGCAACCTGTGACCTTTCACCTTCCTTTTCTCATATTTTCATAAATAAACGTGCAAAAATACCTTTTTTCCTTTTTAATGCCTTAGCCATTTCCTTTGCCATAAACACATCCAATGAAGCCCACTAAGATATATTTTCCCAACATTCAACTTGGATTAAGTGTCCCTTAACTGTGGTCTTATTTTTTAATTTATTAACTTTTATTATAGGAACTTTTAACCAAGGGTTGTTACAAGAGATCAAGAAATACATCGAGTAGATCAAGCATGCAACAGAAATGGAAGGCTTGGAGGTAACCAAATCCATTATTTTGTAGTATGCATTTTCACCAATCAAAGCACATATGAAACTCTCGTGGCTTTGGAATAATTTATAGTCAGCCTCCAAGGACCTATTAACAAAGGCACTAGAGGTACAGATGCGCTACACTGGAGACTTTCCAGTTTACGTCAAAGATATCTCAACAAATAGTTGAATTGAGGCTTCTGTGATTCATAATGGTTGAAAGAGTAGCTTCGGCATAAATCACATGTAGATAGACATTTGTCGACGCGTTTTGAACCAACCAGTGTGGTTCATCGTCAGGACAAAGTTCAAAGCATGGCACACTTACATTAAAAATGAGTCCCATGTGGAATCAAATGACTTATTAATTTTATGAGTGTTTGTCACATTATCATTTTGTCTTATATAGCCATCATCTCATTTGAAATTTGTCTTATGTAATAAATGATATTCAATGAAGTCCAAGGGACACATGGAATGTGAATAGCCACACGTTGGAATGTAATGAGTCATGCATAGAATTCAAAGATTCATGAGGAAGCTTGAAGGTCATTGTTACTTGTTATAAATAGCTCCTCATAACTCAAGCAAAGACATTTTTGGAAGGCTTAGATTCTAGAGGTCTTGCCTTGGATTCTCTTGGAATACATAAGAGATAGATCATTCTTTCTAGAAGCAAGTTGTGGCTTTGTGTTCCACTATGGGATACAATATTTCATCTATGTAACAATGTACTTTGGATCTTGCACTTTTAATTAGAACCTCATGAGCTGACACTTCTTCGTACATTTATCGTAGATGTAGTTGGACTATTTTGGTTATGTCTATGGTATATGTTGTTTTAATTACATACTAAGTTAATGAACTAATTCCTTTCTTAACTATGGCTAATATTGAATGATTGTTTTTATGCTTTAACAATTGTTGTGTATTATATGGAATAATATGCAAGTACTCAACAAGACTTTCTCTTTCTTCCTAGGTTCCCTTTTAGGATAGTACTATTACTTTTCTAACTAGTGGCTCTTTTCACTCACCGGTCATGGAAGTCTCCCTCGTACAAATTACATTGGACGTCTCAAAAATATCACATTATTGCTGCCCCAAAGTGGTGTTGTGATATCTTGTGTTGGATTGTAACCAAGGCATATCTTTAACCCTTCCAATAGTGGTTAGACTATATGGCCAGATGCAACTCCTACACCAAATGATGTATGGTCTAATTTGGAATTCACATTGGGGAGATACCCTTACAATGTTGGTGGCATCCAACACTGTCAACACAAATACATCAAGGATCAAATCAACTATCCATACATAGAGGGATCCACCAAATCTGAGTCAGAGCCACTCAGGTTCTTTAGATTGGTCACCATTGGAGTTGTCATGGACTTGCAATCCATCATTCCAAATATTTGAAGGATCATAATAATATAATTCCCTTGAAAAAGGAAGATGTCACTCGAGTTTTATCAAAATTCTAATCCAAAGAAGTAATGCATCAAACCTAGATCCTTCATCTCGAACTCAAAGGGCAACTCCCTCTTACACTGACCTATGAGATTTTTTCTCATGTCAAAAACAAGTCATCGACATATAACAATAAGATCACAGGGTCTTCTTTAACAACTTTGTAGTAAATATTGGTATCAACATCACTCTTGGTGAAACCAACACTCATAAGAGATGTGAAAATTTGTGATGTACTATGTCAATGGAAAGAGTGTAAACCTTTAATGTTCAAAGGTGTTAGAGCCTAGATTTACCTTAGGCTGGAAGGTAAGCTTCTAGGTCCACATCAAACCACGCTCAACCTCGTAGCTAGCCCTACGAGGACAGGAGAGGGCTCTCTTCGGGTCAATCTCGGTAAAGGATAATCGATGGGGCTGAAGATGACTGAAATAAAAGCTAATTTTAGGCTAGGTATGATGTACAAGGATTGAATTTGAGTTTTTTGGGGGTTTTGCATTGGAAAATGGGAGAGGCAAATTTGGGTTCGGGGATGAGGCACAGTTTTTGCAGAGTTCTGATTGGGGCAAGGAAGGCAATTGTTTTGATGCTTTAGAAACAATAAATGGATGGATTAGACTGGTGAGGAGCCAAGGAGGGCAAGAGAGTCTCAAGAGTCCTCCTCAAACAGATGAAAACATTGAAAATTAAGCAAAATTTCAAAGCAGAGCACAGCAGTCATGTGAATTCTACCTTAATCACTCATTTGTTTAATTTCAGAAGCAAAGAGTAGGTAAAATGACACACATAAACATCAGTGAACTTACAATCACATAGAGAAAAACACCATCAAAACACAGAGCCACATGGGTCCCAACAAGTGCTGCAAAACTCTGATCTTTCCTTAGCCAAAAATGTAGAAATAGAATGTACAATGATGTGCCAAGCACTCCCAAGTGTCCAACCATGAACTTTACTGATGTATTACATGATATAGACAATCCTAACCCATTCCCATGCTTCTAGGGGTCGAGCTCATCATTCTAGGAGCTGATCTAACTGATCCTAAACTGAGGACTGGAATCTAGGCATCATAACAGCTTGCCTCTAGAAATAAGGAAACTGATTCATTCAGTTTCAAACAACCTATAAACTGATGAATCTACCTATACAAGAAAAAATATAGCATATTTACATCATGATCTCTCAATGTTTATCAAATTACCTCATAAATTCACCATTAGGAAAGTAAAAAAGTCAAACTAGGCAAAACTGGGAGAAAAACAGTGAAAAACTAAGTCAAACAGGCCAATTTTCCTCTATGCGCTGTGCCTGATTCTCTATGCGTCGCGCCAATTTGGAGCTGAATTTGAGGCCCTTCCCAAAGTCCAAATTCATCCCAATATAACTCATTGGAAAGCCCTACCTATCTAATTTCCATTCCAAGTGGAATTTTTTAATTTGGTCTTCATTTGCTCCTCCAAAAGTCCATTCTCCCAAGACTACTTCCTGTGTGTCAAAATAGGGGCAGTGAGGTCATTGTTTGAGTGTTTTTGACCTATTGAGGACTCAAAACCTGCCCAAATTTCTTGGCCATGGACAAGAAAGCACAAATTTTGATTAAAAATCTAGAAATGCAAACTTTTTGTGATTTGGGGCCCTCTAGCAAAATCGAGCACCACGTGGCACGACGCATAGGGAGGAAAACCCTGTTTTTTAGTGTAAAAAATTTTCAAAATGCAAAAATTTCTCCAAATTTCTTGAAATTTGGGCGGGACCTTCTCTATCAAGAGTTACGATAAGCCAAGGAAGCCTCAGCCAATATCCAGAGTTGATCATGCTCCTTTCGTCTGTTTTTCCTTTTGGATGCCTTCCTTAGTTTTGCCTTTAAATTCCTTATTCGTGCCTTGCAAACCTTGTTCCGTGCCATGTAGTGAAAAGCCATGTGTCTCAAAAACACTTTGTCTCTATCAGCCTTGTCTAGCAGTCTCTCCAAATGGATGTTGACTCTCTCGAGCCAAGACTCTCAATCAGCGTTGATCTCTTGCTCAAGTGAAGTAAACTCCACCCTCCTCCTTTGGGCAGCTTGGCGATTCTCGAATATGTTTGCCACCTCTATGAGGCCTCCTAGGTTCATGTCCTTTAGCAGGTGAATCACTTCGGGTCTTCACTTCATAATCAAATGAAGGATTAGATTCCATAATTGCTGATAGACAAATTGGCTTGAAGAAACAAGTGCTGATGTGTCAAACTGTGGTATACTGTTTTTATGATGTGCTTGATCTCTGTCACCAAGGGGAAAACAGTGAAACAAGGGATTGTTAGGAGAGGGGAAAACTAGTGGTATATTTGGGAATGTTGGGATAGACTTAGTTAGGGAAGTATGGGATGTTATGGGAATTTTGTATAGGGTTAGGAGTTTTTGTATAGGTTTAAGGTTTGGGGATTTTACATTAGGAAATTTGGGAAAGGGGATTTGGGGTAGGGGATTTAATGAACTTAGGGGGATAGGGGAACTTCAGTAATGATGAAATCAAAAGAAAAATGAGATGAGAGAGTGAACTTGGTGACAAAACAGTGATTTGAAACCCTAGCAACAAGTTTCCTTGAGGTATTTTAAAAGGTAGGGTTTGATTTTCTTATTGGACAACCATCATAAATTGAATGGAAAACTCCTTTACTAGCATTGGTGAGAGCTTAACTTACTTGTGGAATGAATAATTTGTAATTTTGGAGCTTCTTTGGAGGAATTTTGAATGGATTTTAGGCTTTTAATCCCAATGCTCTGTGCCTTCCCTATGCGCCACGCCAATGTATTTTTGCACTAAGAAATGCAGCCCAATGCACCGCGCCATCTCTATGCATAGTTCGTTTTTTCATGAGCCTTTTGGAGGCCTTTCCAGTGTCACAATTGGGTGCAGGATAGCTCGTTGGAAAGATATTTGAGTCTACTTTCTAAAGAAACTAGAATTTTTCAATTTGGAGTTCATTTTCCCTATCAAAAATTAAATCTTCCAAGACTGGTCAAAATGTGCCAAATGAGGTTGTCTAATGGCAGAGTGTTGTTGCAGTCAACTTTTGAAGGTCTTTCGCAACTCCAAATTGAGCTCATGATAGCTCATGGGAAATATCTTTATGTCTAGTTATCATTTTACTCATCAAGAAAGTCATTTGGCCAATCAAGGTAGGAGAAAAAATGATTTTCCCAAGGTCACTTCAGAGGTGCATCAATTCTCCCGAGGCAATTGTATTTTTGACATTTCTCTAAAACCATGACACCTATGTAAAAAGTGAATGAGGTTTTTCTTCCTTGGCCTATGGTGGAAAAAAAACTGTCTATTTTTTCCTAAATTCATCTTTTATTTCTCAGAAACATCATTTGAGTAAAACCTACCCCGATGTGTGGAACAAGAGATTTGGCAAAATGAAGTGAAATGAAGGGGATAAGGGGCTTCTAAATTCTTGAGAAAATATTGGGAAGTAGGGAGGGATGTTAGAAAGCAGAGGAAAGTGGAATGTAAAATATTGAGTGAGGGGAAGGGGTCCAAAAGGGCTAAACACAGGCCTAGCCTAGAAAATATGGTTTGTAGCAAGAAACTAGGGTTTGTGCGAAAATGAGAAATTTGGGGGATCTCAGTGATGCGAAGTGTTTAATAAGGTACATTATGGATAGGGGAAGGTATACGAACATCAGGATACAAGTTTTACTAATGATTTGACCATCCAAGAGAAATTAGCTTCAAAACCCTAGGAGAGGGAAATGAACTTTACCTAGGTGCAACTGAAGCATGAACAAGGTGTAAAATGACCCAGTGGAACTTGACATGATGATGAAAGCCCTCTGAATGATGGTACACTCAGCTGAATAGTGACATGGACCGACATTTGGACAACTTTGACAAGAGTAAAATCAAACCCTAGACCTAATACCTAGTGACCAAATTTTGCTTGAAAACTCACTGAAATGACAAAATTTGACCTTGACACCTTAAAATCACTTTGTAAGAGCATATTTGATCACTGGAGGAAGGCTGCAAAGACTGACACTAACAAAAAGAATAGGTAAGAGATATGTATCTTTAACTTTGTTCATTGTATTGTGATGCCCTTCTTGGGCCTTAGTGTAGCTATATTAATCTAATTTATAACTTGAACGATATTCCAAATATTTCACTTAGAAAAAAGGGTAGATACTTTTGAGTAAACCCACAACCAGGAAATGAAATACACGAAAAATGAAAAAGAAAAAATAAAAGTGTGTTCCCTTAAAGAAGCAAACTTTCTTTTTTATTTATATTTATTTTTTTGCAATCTACTTGAAAGTATGAAGAGTGGGTAATTTTTATATTTGGAATTAAATTATGCATCCAACTAGTGTTTGAGTGAACTTATAAGAAGATATGTTGAAAAGAGAATGAAAAAATAGTTTTCTTTTTTCTTTTTAAATTTGTAACTGTTATTTTATTATTTCAAATACGATTTTATTGTTTTCCTTAAGAAGCCAATTTTAAACCTAGAAACTCGCTAATGAAAAAAATTAGCTTGGGTGTCTATAGGTGACATGTTTACACGGGCCTTAGTCAAGCATAATTTAGAGCTTACAAAACTCAATTATGTTGCTCAGCTTAGATTTGATGGCCTGAGATCAAATTCACGATGTGTCACTAAATGTATTTAATAAAAATCTAAATGGGACTTCGATGGAAAAACCATCAATTATGTTTGTCTTTTGACATAAGGTTATAGCTAGGGGTATCACTCTCTTATGATTCCATTCATTTGAAAAAAAATTATTCAATGAGGATTGGAGCTAGGGATTTTCTTAGAAAGGAACGATGTAATTTTTACACAAAGGGGTCTATTTTGTGAAACCCTGCGTCAAGTGATTTTGGGTAGCATGCTCAAATGCACCTTGGTTAAACATATTTGTGGGAGCTCATTGAACTCAACTATGCTACTCAGTTTGGATTTTAGGCATTTGGACCAAATTCATAATGTGTCCTTGAATGGCTTTAGGAAGTGAGTAGCGATTCCACATAAAGCCGTAAATAGGAATCACATAGGTGAATCATTGATTACTAAGGTAGCCATCCAATTTCTTAGAAACCAAAAAATATTGAAAACAAACATGTTTCTCTTCTCATGCTTCATAAAATTGTGAGTTTTAAGATGAATACACATATACTACATACCATATCCATTTGCTAGTATATTGTATTAACATACCATATCCATTTGCTAGTATATTGTTAATACCATTTATTCCTCTAGGTGAAAATTAACACATAACCAAGATAGAACAACTTGTAATATGAAATAAAACACAAATTCAAATAATCATATGTTAGCTTGCACTATCATGCTTATTTTGTGAATAGAAAATTGTTTTTACATTTTTTCCATGATTCATGGCTCTAATATTTTAAAAATGAAATATCAATTTTAATTATGTTAATAATGTCATGTCACAACGACTCATCATGTGATAATTATGTTGGTGGTTTTTTCTTAGGTATGCATATGTATATCCAATTTTTTTCATTTTTCTTTTATTATAAATAATTGACAATAATTTTCAATATTGAACTTAACCCTTTGACTAGAATTATGAACTCCCTTGGGAATTTGTGGAGATTCGAGTAGAAAAATGTGTTCACTTCCACACAATCTAAATCAAAATTGCCAAATGTGATCCCTAGATATTAATATGGAGTATTAAAAGATCATTCCTTAAGGTGGTGAAGAGGAATCATTAATATAAATCGTGCAAGAAACGACAATTGAGCATTTAATGGCGAGCCCATAAACATTAAACTATGGACTAAGGCTTGGTCAAGGGATGGGAGTTAATCCTAAAAACCATGCCTACAAATCTAAATAGAGAGATAACTACAAGGTTTGTGAAGAAAGCAATGAGATTCCAAAGAGCCTAGAAAATGAATAAAATAAACATCAAGAAAAATGAATGAAGTTGTGTGGAATTGAGGAAAGGTTGTGTGGGAAACGAATGAGATAGATGGATCAATTGGAAAAAACAACTACCATCAACCCGACTATGGAGCCAATCTACGAGGAGGCACATCCTACAAGAAATTGGAAACATTGGGAAAGAATTTCGTGAAGAAAGACACAGAATATAAATATATAATCCATGTTAGTGAAGGAAAATAACCAATTATATTTTCCCTAGTAGCATCCCTTATGAAGAATGAGCCAAAAATAGAAAAATATATGTCAGATGAGATTTCCATCACATAAGAGGAAAGCGTTTAGCTGCATGTTATTCAAAATTGAATGAATAACATATGTTGAGTGTTAGTAATTTAAATTCGATTTTAAGAATTTAAATGCTATTTTTTATCAATAATGTCAATTCAAATTTTGTTCTCACAAATCCTACTAACCACGGAAAAAACCTTGGGTTAATGCATATCATACAAATTATTGGTATCTACGAATAAAGTTTATTGGATAAGAAACTTAAACCTATAGACAACAATTCACATTGTCAAAAAATAGTAATGGATCATGTTTACATAGACCGACATAAAGAGAAGTAGGAGGTTCATGAATATTAGAATGAGATTCCAATGAGCCTACAACCTAGCTTAAACTAAGCATCAAACCCAAAATAATGGATGCGCATGGAATCTAGGAAGGATGTGTGTTTGAACCCATCTAACTCCAAGTTTGTGATTTGTATGCCATTGCTCAGCAAATTAGTTGCCATTCTTAAAGTGAAGAGAAAACAACTTCCAAACATATATCCTTCAAGAGGGTTTATTGAAGGTTGAGCTTATCTCTTTACAATGGAATTTTCATGAATAAACATATTTGTGGAAAATATGAAAGCCTACAAGATTGAGGTGATAATATAAGATTTTTACCATAATTATTTACTTGCTTCTTCCATCATTGTATCATTGTTGTACGGAATAGCATCGTCTTCAAGTGAAAATTTACTTGAGTAGATGCATGCATTACACATAATTTAAGACATGGTTTTCAAGATTCTTTAAATCCAAAAAAAAATCATTTGTTTTTTAATACATTAAAATTATTGACATTGAATTGTGACATAATTAGTTCCATGATTTAAGAAAAGAAATATATAATTCCAATGGACAATCAAGACAATGTTGATTAAATGAGTTGATACTTACTATGTTTGCAAATCTACATAGATAAATTATCATAACCATAATCATTCATCAACATTAAAAAAACAAACACTTCAATTCATGGAATACATGTTATGGAATGTTTGTGTGGGTATCTATCGATAACATAATGTAGGTTCAACCCTAGACATGAACACTTGATCTAAAGGAAGACTGGAGTTCCTGAGGGAAAGTTATTTATGAACAAGTGTGATTAAATGAGAAAAAAAATCGGGAAAAGTTCCCTAAGGTAAGGGTTGACAACCCCAATAGAGAAGAACAAAAAAATAAACAAAAGTAAGTCAAGGAAGCATGCAAAACATGTGAATTATTAAATGTGGACTTGGAAACTTACTTGGAGGTCCTACGTTCGAAGATGTTCCCATAGAATCCAAACCCTCTGCTTCCTCCAAAATCGAGCTAGCCTGCAAATCAATTCAATGAAGCATATACATGATATATAATTCAATGTGCATACATAAAAGATATGTGAGATCATCATATATAAACATAGAAATTTCTAATCATGAGACAATAACATATCAAGAATAATACATGAACTTCTTTATTGATAATCAATAATAGGTACAGAAAAGGTACAACCTGATCAAAGCCAAAGCACTGACAAAGCCTTCCTCCAAATCCATCCAAACCTAGCCACAAATGCAACCTCTATAACAAGTGCAAGGAGATGCTATAAGGATGATGAACATCTCTACAAAGGAAACAAGGGTTTCCATAGAGACTAGGAGTGGAGGAGGCACAAGAAAATCAAAACTGCTCTAGGAGAAAAATGGGTATAATGTCGAGTATAATGTCGACAGCCCTTCTCTTACGTATTTTATGCCTACCTAAGGTTTGTATATATACCACCTTAAATTAGTTAATTTAGTTGTGCTACAGGCTCCTATAGGTGGGCTCTTGGTAGAACCTGTGAACCCTGCCTGAAAAATAGCATAATATTTTATTTTTTCATATTAAAAAAGGTATACATGGGTATGCAGTTATAGAACCCATGCATGTACACGCTTTTGAATGGGAAGAGTCACGTATGGAATTCGAAATATTTTGTTTTAATAAAGGATTAAGTCTTCATGGGAAAATGTTACCCAAGTCCATACAAGAGCATCAAAATCTACATGAATGCTAAATGATGCTATAATATATGCCCCCTAATATATGAGGTCAGAAGGGGTACATGATGGCCAAAATATATTGAGTATAGAGAGAGGAGTCATCCGAAAACCCAGGAGGAGATCACCAAATTCCATCTCATCGAATACATGTTGAAATGAGTCAGAAAGAAAACTCATGTTCGAGGCAGGCATACCGATGCTCAGAAGTAATTAATCATGTTCACTAATCAAGTATAAAGCAGATCCAAAATGTATATATAAGTGAATAGAAGGAGTTGTAGAATACATAATGGATCATTAGATCATAGCCGTACAAGAACAAAACAAAGCTATGTCTCAATATCACATATATAAGAATATTTGATTAATGATGTAAGAAGATTTTCTGATCAATGATGTTTCATAATTAATTCTCATAAAAGTACCAAGTCATAAAGGTGGAATAATGGTATTGCATAAACTCGCACACCAACATATAGGATGTTACTATGAAGAACTGCAACATATAAGGTGGAAGGTGTCATTAGCAGAAAACTGAAGGATCAGTTGTCAAGTGAGTAAAGATGCTGACACAACCTGAGGTCTTCACCAACTGCAAATGGTACATTTATACATTATGGGAATAAATGAGTTGAAGTCGACCATGTGAGGAATCATTTGATTCCTGGTCATTGATATATACCGTTAACAAACACGAGACAACTCACCAATAATGATAATGAGTGTCAAGGTACCCCAATACAATCTACCAAGTGTGAATAAATGTGTTGAAGTTGAACGCTTGAAAGAATCTATTAATCTGAAGACATTGATGTATTCATACTATCTAGAGTGAAGTAGTTTTCCACTAATGACTGCAAACACTAAGGTACTGAAAAAAAAGGATTCTAAAACTTATTCCCAGAGCAATGAGTCAGAGTCAATGGGAAAATATTTGTTGGAAGGAAGGCATTAAGGCATCCCACATCAACCAGCGCGAGTGTAACCTGTAGGTTAATAATTTGGAAGAACTCAGATGAAGAGAGATGAAGTAACCACTCCAAAGTACATTTCCAGCATACACAAGATGTAGCTAGTACATGACAGAAATCCTTTGAACCAACAAATAATGAAATATGACACAGAGGCTAGGAATCCATCAATAGGATCAAATGGAGACCAAGGTACTACATGAATCCCAATGTGTGATAATGTAAGCTGGCTACAAACACAAGGGAAACCACTCAATCGACGACCCATGATACTAATCAATATTGAGCACAAGGTCACATATCAATGATAAATAGGGTTAGGTGGAACTCTAGGTTTATTCTCAGCATAATTTGTCGAAGTCGAGAAGAGAAAACATACCAGAAAGAAGTCAATAGGGACATCCTTAACTAGCATGAGTAAAGGACCAAATAGCTAATGTGATATTGATGATGACTTGATAGATTGGGTATGGCTGACAGAAATGAGTCAAGAGACGCCGCATAATGGTCGACAACAGGTTTACTTCCCTTGAAGAAAAGCGCGACTCAATGTGACTTTATGGCAGAATAAAATAACTTTGTATAAGTTTGCAATGCAAGAGGCATTCACAAACTCTCCATATGATTGGAAGAGATAACCAGCCAGAGGAGGAATGACTCATAGAAAAGGTTATGGCTCCCTTAAATCTAGACTAATTCCCATCCCAATGGAGGAAAGACTTATTTTAAGTGCTTTGTTTAAGGACGAAACAGCTAAATCTAGTTGCCATCAAGTGATGAAGAAATTGTCTCATTCCCGCTCATTTTAGAATATTTGATTTTTTTGTCTTTTTCATATTTAAAGCCTTAAAAAGAATAAAATAATGCCTAAATTACAGTGTAAAGAATGAGTGTTAAGGGAAATAACACTAGTTCTTGGGACTGGAACGATCCTATGCCCAATGCAAGGTGGTAGATGTTTGTCATCAAAACTTGAGGGAATGTTCTTTCCATGGAAATATAGGTGTCAAGTCGCAAAAGCTAATGAATACATGGTTTGAACTTGCAAAAGGTCATGGTCAGAAGTGGCTTATACACGAGTCCAAATGAAGCCAGATTAAGAGAAAAATAGGTACAAGTATTCAAAATAAAATGCCGTAGTACAACTTAAAACATGGGATTCTACAGGCTATAAAGCGAGAAAAGAGCAAAGAAGAAGAAGAAGAAGAATGAGGCTTAAAAGCAAAGTCATGGTGGGACTAAAGAGGATTGCCAAGCCTACACAATACTTGTAGCATGGGCAACATCTGTCATCGAGGATCTAGTTAGGAATCCCAAGGAAGGAAAGGCTCTACCACTATGTTATGACTTTATAAGATCATGAGTGAAAGTGGTTTAAAAATCACAACATAATGGGGTCAACCCTATGGCTAAATATTGTAGTATGAGGTCAAGATGCATAATGCAATGGAAAAGTGATATGTCTTAACCTATATGACAATTTAGAAAATGATACCTGCCATGATAGGTTAGTGATCGTGGAGTCGAAGTAGCAGAAAAAACATCACTAAGTATTCAATACCCTAAAAAACAACCTTTCCCAACACTTCAAGTAAAAAGTCAAAATTTCATAAAATTATAGAAATAAAAATTTTGAACTTTAGAAAAGTAGGTTTTCAAAATTTCGCTATAAAATGACTTTTCAAATTCACCCAAACTCATTTTTACCATCCAAGTGTTGACAAGAGAGCTATTGGAGCAAAGTTGGGCAAACCACATCGATCAAATCGCCCAATGAACTCAACATCTACGATCTCCAGGTAATTCTATCCTTTAAACTTGTTTAATTGATTCAAGATTTCAATATTTTAACCATATTTTAAAGATAGATTTTTAATTTTAAATTATTCTTGGCGTGTATGTGGGTTGATATCGCGAAAACCATTTATAGAAAGCCCTACATGTGAGTTTTCAAAGGAAAATTCATGTACATGTGCAGTTGTTATTTCAAAAACTAGTATACACCTAGAGGAAAATGAAAATCTAAAATTCTAATGGATAAATTCTTTCAATTTTACAGGAACTCTATCATTTAGAGAGAGAGAGAGATAAAGTTCTTCATGATGCCCAATATGAAGACACAAACTTGACTGCTAGAGATGTTGATTCATTATTGGGATGTAGAGTAGGGAATGTTCATCATAGATGGTATGCCTTTACAGATCGAAGTAGAGGAAATATACTTCATAATAGGGATTTCTTGAAGAGGGGAAGTAGTTGATCTAAAAGGAAGGGCCCGTGGAGGCCTTAACATCGAAGATTACATTTCTGTATATTGTGCAAAAAATATAAGAAAAGTTAGATCACAGGTTCCAACCAAGGTAATCTCAAATTTACCGATCAAGATCATACTTTTTACTATTTCCACATTAGCAGTTTTGGCTTCACTACATTAGGCTTCACTGCCTGCTATGTTCTTGGCAGTAGAGTACCTAAGACTGATTGTTTATGATTGGTGCACACTGCTCTTAACTAATATGAGGGAATAGTTGTCTTCATTTAAATGGGGGAAGATGAATAAATTTGGATATGGTAGCATCCTTTGCACGTTCTTCTTTGAGAGGATTCTGGTGCTACGACCTAGAGTAGCTACCGCCATTGGTAGTCTTAATGATCCTAGGGTGACTAGATGGGTGGATCTGATGAAGTGACTTGGCAGAGGTGATGTCACTTGGTCAGCCTTCGATGACGAGTTCTTTCACTGGTTGGAGCATCAAGTCGTGGCCATAGATGAATACCCCTATGCAGGTGTGGACTTCCAAGAGGACACAGAGCTAGCACTTCCACTAGGAGTTGCATAAAAATCTTACAGGATTAATGATCATGACATAGATGTTGGAACAGTGAGACCTAAGGGTATACCGAGGCATAGGTGTCATAGCAGAGATGTGGAGAGAGCAACATCTAAGTTTGAGAGAGTTCTTCACACTGTTCAAAGGAACTTAGAGAGTCTAACTTGCCACATTCCCATGGAAGTAGTAGAGGATCTCCCTAAGGTTGTGCAGAAATGAGTAATTGGAGTACCATGAGAGTGGGTGTGGCTCTTCCAGTGAGTGGCGAATTCCATCGTCTTCATCCAGGATGCTCATCCAGGGTAGGGCCCACATCTTTAGATTTTAGATGACTGATATTTTTTAGTATGGAAACGATCACATTTAAGCCCTAACTTTGTAGGACATTTGTACACATTTCGTAATATTTTGGCATACTCTATCTATCTATATACAAAGACTTTGTGATGATTTGATCATATATACAAATGATTTTGTGATATTTTTTGTTTTAATGTGATGAATGATTAATGTGCCAATCCAATGCTTGGTTAGCTATAAAATAAGAAAATGCATTATCTAATTGTGGAATATGAATGAAAGTAATAAATGTAAATGGTCTTTGTAATAATCTCACTATCAGAAACTGGTGATGTAATAAAGGATATTTCACACGATAAAAGTTATTCAATTGAGACACAACTAGTTGTGAATCCAAATAAACCACTAATGATTCAATACCATGAGATATTGCTTCATATAGTAAATTAATAATGACATTGTATTCAACCATATTATTGGAAACCATTAGGGGAATTTTGAGGTATAAAATGGGCCTCCTAAGAAAATTATAAAATAATCGTGGAAATAATAGAATAAGATTAGAGTATATCATCAAATTTTAGAGGGAAAAAAGAAAAATATATTTTTTCAACTCATATTTTAAACTTATCTCTTTATGGGTTTACTGAAACTTTGAGTGAAAAAACTCATTGGATAAATAATTTGATTCCTCATCCAAGGAGTACCCATGTTGCATACTTACAATGGACCCTACTACATGAAAAATGAGAAATACATGAAAAATGTGATTCCAATAAGGTTTTTTCATGTATTTCTCATTTTTCATGTATCAAGGTCCATTGAAAGTATGCAACATGGGTATTCCTTGGATGAGGAATTAAATTTTTCATCCAACAAGTACTCCCAATCAAAAATTGAGTAAAACTTTAGGGAAATAAGTTGAAAATACGAGTTGAAAAACTAGTTTTACTATTTTATTATTATTTGTTCTTTTTATCTTTTTACTCCAAAAATGGTGAATCATCTCCCATGGTTGACATCATCATCTTGAATTCTATTGGTTCTTATAAAATTTATTTTGGTTGTACTTTTTTCTAGGAGGTCCATTTTAGACCTCAAAATTCCCCTAATGAATACCAATACATATGCCTCTTGAGACTAACAACTAACTAGATCAATAATATCTTACCCAAGTGGTGGAAGCTAAATTCCATGTATGTCTATTAGCACCATCAACAAATCCTAAATACACCAAATCACCCATCGAAACCTGCCAAAGAAGATAAAAAACATCATCATCACCACAAGACCCATAGACAAAAATAAAATAATATGTACAATATTTACAAAATGAAGCAAATTCTAGGCAAGAATCTATGCAGAATACTTCTTGAGATAGAGCCCATTTTTGGGCTCTGATAACACATTTCCCTCGAAGTCAAACTATTCATATGCACCCTTTTTTAATACCTTATGAATGATATAAGGACCATACCACATAGGTTTAAATTTTCCTACCCCCAAGGTTTATTTGTCTTGTTCATAGACTAAAATAAGGTCACCTTTAGAGAAACCACTAGTTCATATAGTCTTGTCATACTACGATTTTACTCTTTTCTTATGTGCTTCATTCATTGTGGCCACATCCTGACATTGCTCATCGAGATGTTCCAAATGAATGAGGAATTCTTCAAGATGTAAAGTGTCTAGAATAAGTTGGAATGCTAATTTGAGAGATGGAATTTCACATTCTATAGGAAAGATAGACTCCAACCCATAAACCAATTGAGAAGGATTAAAACCTGTAGCATTCTTAATAGACATCTGATATGCCCAATGTGCAGGATATAACATAATGTACTAGTTGGACTTAGCCTGATTGATCATCCTTTGTAGGATGGTCTTAAGGGATTTATTAACAACTTCTACTTGTCCATTTGTTTGAGGATAATAAGGAGATGAATACTCCTATCTAAATCCCAACTTCAAAGCCAACTTAGGCATCCTCTTATTCTAGAAGTGACTTCATAATTAGTGAAAATATCTCTAGGGATACCGAAGTGTGAAATGATGTGATTCAATAGGAAAATATTTGTTGTCTTATCATCATTATTGAAAGTAGGCATAACTTTGACCCACTTGTTAAAATAGTATACTACTATGATGATATACTTATGGCCCTTAGCCGAAGTCAGGTTACAAGTAGTAAAATCAATACCACACTTGATACATGGACCGGCAATGAAAACAGGAAAAAGCAAAGTTGGATGCACGTGTATTTTCTAAGTATAAACTTGACAAGGATGGAATTTATTGACTGCTTCAATGTAATCTTTGAAAATCGAGGGCTAGAAATATCTTGCACGTAAGATTTTTTGGGTTGTAGCAAGCCTAGATAGATGACCTCCACAAGCTCCATTGTGGAAATAATTTAAAACCAACTCATCTTCCTCTAAGTTTAAAAAACATCTAAGGATTGAATCAATCCCTCGATGACATAAAGTATCTTAAATTATAAGATAATTTTTTTCAAGGTGATGCAACTTCCGATGTTCATCCTAAGAAAAAGACTGAGGGATCTCCGAAGTCTAGAGATATTTAATGATATCTTCGTACCAAGGATATTGTAAAGAGATGATAAAAATATGCTCATCGGGGAATGATTCCTCATAAACAACATCTTCTTCACAAGGAAATTTTGAGATAAATTCTGCAAAGACTAAATTTTCTTTGGCTTAGATGACATAAACTCGAGGTCAAACTCTTGTAATATGACAATCAATTTATTATATTCCCCCCAACCACTCACCTACTGAGAACAAATTGAAATGGGTTGACGTCTGCCAACACAAAGGTTTTTCTAAGGATACCTAATTTTAGCACCAACTAAGACAAAACTTAGGTAATAAATCACATGCTCTTTAAGGGCATTGTCTTCCTGAACCAGAACCATACCAATGGTTAATCCTGTTGTTGCAATATACAAGAGGAAATCTATGCTATAATCAGCTGGACTCAGAAGAGGTGTAGAGGTCAATGCATTTTTCAAGGAATCAAAGGAGCATTGAGTGAATTCATCCCAAATAAAATGGACTCCTTTCCTGAGTAAATGCATAACCCCTTTTGTAATCACAACATAATTTACAATAAATATCCATAAAAAATCTACTTTTCCTTAGAGACTCATAAGTTGACAGATACTCGACGGGAGAGGCAACTAAAGTATTACCACATCATCTGTAGAGTTTGAGTCGAGGGAGGCAGAAGCGCTCCCTTGTCACGTATCCTAACTATCAGCGTAGGACAATCTTCTGTCTCATGATCAAACAATGTACAATACTGACATGATGTACGCATTGGGTTCATACAATCACAGGCATAATGTCCTAGTCCTTCACAATCATAGCATATCAACTATCCGCGACCTCTTCCAAGTCCTCCTCCACCTTGGCCTCATCCGTGTTGATGAAATCCTATTCACGCCACTCCTACATTTGGGTCAACGGGTCGTGATTCGGCTTGAACCATTTAGGTGAGAGTTCTATCCATCATTAACTCATGGCTTCTACAAGTGCACTCATCATGTCCTACTAATCTACAAAAGTTACAGAACAATAACTGTGAATTTTGTGTATACTTCTATAACAAATGGCAATTGTCTGTAGTGTGTTTCCGTCCTATTTGACAAATCACACACCACAAAGAAGGTATCGCGCTAGGTCGTGCTTATGCTTCTGGTCTTAATGGCATCGATCCTCCTCCCGTGAGGTAATTCGTGAACATTGGGTAGTGGTCCTTGTCATGACCATAACCCTTGCATTTTACGCACCACACCTCTTCACGCACTTTTGGCCGAGCTATCCTATCCTGTTTCAGACTTTGCATCTCAAGGCATAAGTTTTTCAACTGCGTGTGGATCTGCTGAACTCCCAAGTTAGGATCCTGCATTGGGGTCTCATGCAGTCTCATCACAATCTCCAAGGCTTCTGCCTAAGTCGTTAACCTCTGTTGCGACATATTGTTCCTGAAATGCGACATTGGCAATGCTATAAACCATTCGTGGTGTTTTCCATCCGTCAAAGTCATATTAGCTTTGCGAATTGTGCACTTTAGCCTCTAATCCAACTCCTAAGGAGTCTTGCCTGGTAACATCGTGATCTCTTTGAACCCAATGATTGACTGTGCTTCTAACTTCAGCCTGCTAAATTCCTTATCTAGCGTAGTTTAGATATTCACAATCCCCGCATTCGGATTGTTATTAGAATGCTTAATATACCAGGTCAACGCGCGGTCCTGAAGGGTGCTAATCAGTGTTGCTTTATTTATATTGTCATTTGTAACTCCCTGTGCTTCCCATACGGCTCTTATTACGAAACAAAATTGGTCTGGATCCTCATTTCCTAATCCTTTGAACACAGTCAGCATTATCGCGCTTGCCATATTGACTCGCGGTGGTAGCAGAGGTGGTATGGGTGAAGATGGAGGTGAAGATGGTGAATCTGGCAGCGGTGTGGGTGGGGGTGGTATGCGTGGAATTCATTTCCTTATTAAATGGATCGCACTTTGTAGAGAGACCTTCGCGAGCTCTTCTTCATCCCCTCGCGGAGGTGAAATCAAAGGGCTATTCTCTAGTCCCTTACTTCCTTCATTTCTGTAGGTATTTCCACTTCGCGTAGCTCTAAACATCAAGGTAATTGCATAACCCTCTTTTCACATAATAGCATTTTAATCCAAGTATTCAGAGACTTTACGTACTTACCTCGCAGTTCTTTGAGGAAGCATCACTCTACCTCGCTATAGCTGACTGAAGTATCCACCATCAATTTAGTAATGAATCCTCTTATAATTTGATTGAGCTAGTGATCAATAGCGTGCATGATCTTATCGTCTGATGCTTCCAATCTGCGCACCAACTCTAGGGTCCACACGATAGGATTGTCGAGTTTCCACCTTCCTTGGCTATCTGCTAGCTTCACGATCCACTCATACAACTCAGTAAGGAAAGATGCGAAGAAGATATTGTGTATATCTGTGTACAGGTAGTATTCTAACTACTCTTCTTTTGAAAGTCGCAGTTTCATATTCTCCTACGCCATGAACTCGTGAATTCCTATTCAACCAACCTTCAATTTCCTTCTTAGTTGGATTCCAATGATACGACATCAGACATCTCTATGCAAATTCTGGTCCCGACAATGGAACAATTTGTTCGCTTGAGGGGGTCTGACCTAGGTTCAGAGTTAATTAGCCAAACAAATCCCTACACTACTAGCCCTTTCAGCAACAACCCACAGAGCGCGAACTGAGGTCTCACCCAAAGAAGTATTGGGGGATACTGGAACCAAGTTTCTGCACCCTTGAGATGTATGAGGGGTCGATTTAATCCAACTGTGAATACCTTCACGCTGGTTACTTCGCACACTGTCCTAGCCTGTGAGACCTTCACGATTCGTTACAATCACCTTTGCGCAGCCCTCACCAAGGGCTGACATGATTTTGCGCTACCCAGGAAGTAAACTATGCTAATTCCTCGAGTTACACCGCAGATCTTACTTATCTTCTTATAATTGTTAGTTAACTTCACCGAAACAGATACCTTGTATTATATTCTCTTACTCAACATAATCATATAAGTTTGCACATATAAACAATAAAATTACAATTCATACTGAATATACTCAATGCATAAAACATGTAAAAGATATGCAGAAATGATATGAAACTACTCTTTATTACTTCTCCAAAGGTTACAAACTTGACTTTCCCTACGCACTCAGTTGCAGGGGTCCACGCGCTCAGCTATGAACTACTAGGCATCTCCGCACTTAGCTACAGAGCCTTCTCCTACTCTACGACCCAAGACATGACTCTACACTTAGATAAGACTCAGTTCTTCCTCATTCGTTCATGACTTTTATTTGGTGATTTACAACTTAGAGCCTCTCTCTATTTATACAATCCCATGGTTCATGAACCATGGGTAGATCTCTAAAGCTGATATTACATTTACAAAAATGAGGGCAAACAACCCTATGACTCATTTACAGTTTCACGCTCTACGGCCACAAATGCGAAGTTTTTACATTGGATTTAGTCAAAATTTGGGCTTTAAGCCCCAAAAATTCCCTTGGGGGATCCTACACCCAATAGGCCCCCAACATAAACATCGTGACTTGCTCTCGAGTCACTCTATCGGTGCGAAGATCTTCATGCGAAGACTTTCCAACTCTACCTGAATAGCTACAAGATCGACAACACACTGATAAACTACCTGTTGTACCTCTTGCATGCACTTTTCAGAGACTGCGGTATCTGAACTACTTCCTTTCATATTCTCTTGTGTTCCCTATATCTGGTTATAGTCCCGTGCCTCCTTTCAGCTACCTAGAGTGATAAGACTATTCTTCGGTCGGCTAGTCAGATAGTTGGGCCACTCATGTATGGCCTCAACCAACTACCATTCACTTTTCCTGGGAAAGGTTCTCCATATACCTTTACCAACTACACCACACCTCTATCTGTGACCTCCTTAGTAACATATGGTCCAATCCAAGGCATCAAACTGATCAAATCTCGGTAGTAGTACCTAAATTTGTCAATGTAATTATGCACATCTTGTTTTATCATAAGGGTTTTTTTCAAGAAAGTCCTTCTGTATTCCTTCCTCATGCTTCTTGACTTTTGCTTCCACCATAGCGCTTTTCTCCCTCAACCGAAATATTTCATTCATGAGTTCTTGGAGCCTAAGATTACCCTATTGGATCCCTTCATCAGGTCCCAAGCATTCTTCTTTGAGCTCTTCCAACTATGCAATCCCTTCTACCAAGGCTCTGCGAACCATCATATCCGTGGACACTACTATGCCTGGACTAGGCATGATATACTCCATCGACATTACAATTTTTGCTCCATAGGCTAGCCTAGAAGGCATCTATTCCATCAATTTCTTACACGTTGTCCTATAAGCCCATAAGACTGTTGGTACGCGTAGGTCCCAATCACTTCGCTACGGATTACATACCTTGTTCAGTGCTTCACATACTTCATTAAATGCTTCTACATGGATAAAATTCTACGTGCTCATTCTCCCCACACTCTGTCGTTCCAACTTGAGGAACCGTTCACGCATTTTTTCCCCCAACACATGCTTATTGACCATGTTTCCCAACGCAAATTTCATGTGCATCTGTGTAGGTTGTTTACCATATGCCTGTACCCACCTAGACAGAGGTGCACATCAACCATCCTGTCCATTGTATTTATCCACCAACCACACTATAGGTTTCCCAAATCATGAGCACATCATCCTCCTACATACACACCAGTCTTCAAAGATTCCTTTGTGCATACCCCACCACCTTGCGGGTATACCACATGGTACTTAATTCAAGGCCTGGAAACATTGTTTTTCTGGCACCTCCCTTTCTAATCTGTCTAAGAAAGCATCTACCTCACTTAATCCATCATATTCAGGGAGATCTCTCTCTTCTGTTGATATGCAGTGCAGTGACCTTGTCATCAGGTTACAATTAAGCATGGTTACCTCGTGTAACCGGTTCTCCCATCGTTCTATCTCCTCATCTGAATCTGAAGTGTAGGAGCTTCCCTGCTCCCATGATATTCGTCCATCCACGGTCGGATTTACCCAGTCTTTCTCTCGTGTGGTCATCTTGTAGATCCAATCCAAATCGTCGCCGCTTCCATAGCCGCACACTGTCTCTGTATAGCGTGATCCCTCAACAAGGTCCAAGGGTATAACTATGCGTGAAGAATTCTTCTCAAAAATCATCTTGTGCTTCTTCAGATTAATCACCCTGTTCATGTCAGTGGCCCAATCAATTCCTAAGAGTGCAGGCTAGGGATTTTTGTCATCAACAATCTCTATCACCTTGAAGTCTGCTAACACGCTCGCTCCCTCAATATCCACAGTGATTACCTGTAATCTCCCGAGGGGTATTATCTTTTATTGGTTCACCATTGACAGCTGAATAAGAGACCACTGTAGCATAGGCCTCCCCATGTGCTCCCATATCTATTTTAGCAGAATGTTCACATCCAATCCTAAGTCCATAATTACTTTCTCCAATCTACTTGATTAACCTCATTTCACTCCCCGTCCTTGTCTTATGCTTTCAAATATTTTGGACTACATGTAGTTCTCCTGGCGTGGTCCCAGCGCATCTCTTAATAAGTTCTTGCAATCCTTTTACAACCTTACTATCGCAAAATAGCTTCATTCATGTTTCCAGGAACATCGTAAGTATATATGGGTCCATTTCCAACTTCGGTCTATCTTTGCTTCCTGAAGTGGAGGCATCAGCGAAGCTCTTCTTAGCTTCCATAAAGGTTTCTCAAGCGTGCTCCAAATCAAACTCTGCTTCCTTTTCCAGAGCTTTGCAAACCTAAGTGCTATCTTTGGGTTGTTTTCTTTTATCATCTCCTATCATAATTCCACTTCGGAGCACAATATTCACATTTTGATCTTCCTCGAGCTACCCAAACCTCATCATTTGCAGGTTCTGAGTTGGCGGAGGTGGTAGTGCTCCCTTGTCATGTATCCTAGCTATCATCATAGGACAATCTTCTATCTCATTATCAAACAAGGTACAATACAGACGTGATGGACATGTTGGGTTCGTACAATCAAGAATATAATGTCCTAGCCCTATGCAATTGTAGCATATCATCTGTCCACGACCTCTTCCAGGTCCTCCTCAATCTCGGCCTTGTCTGCGCCCATGAAATCCTGTTCACACTACTCTTGCATTTCGGTCTAGGGGGTCACAATTCGACCTAAATCCTATAGGTGGGAGTTATATCCATAATTAACTCATAGCTTCTACAAGTGCACTCATTGTGTCCCACTAATCTACAAAAGTTATAGATCAATTTCTGCGAATTTTGTGTATACTTTTGTAACAAATGGCAGTTGACCGTAGCATGTTTCCCTCCTATTTTAAAAATCGTGGACCACAAAGAAAGTGCCACACTAGGTCTTTCTTGTGCTTCCAGTTTTAATGCCATCAATCCTCCTCTCGTGAGGTAATTCATGAACACCGGGCAGTGGTCCTTGTCATGACCCTGACCCTTGCATTTTACGCACCACACCTCTTCGTACACTTCTGGTCGAGCTATCCTATCTTGTTTCAAACTTTCCATCTCAAGGCATAAGTTTTTCAACTGCATGTGGATCTGTTTAACTCCTAAGTTATGATCCTGCATTAGGGTCTCTTGCAGTCTCATCGCGATCTCCAAGGCTTCTGCCTGAGTCGTTAACCTCTGCTACGACAATGCCTTCCTCAAATGCAGCATTAGCGATGCTACAAACCACTCGCGATGTTGTCCATCTATCAAAGTCATATTAGCTTCATGAATTATGCACTTCAACATGGTTACGCTCCCTTAGGAGACGCTCTATGCTCTGCAGGACGAAGTAGCTATAGAACTACGGGCTAGGGAGGGTTGCACACTATAGGTGTTGAGTGAACAACGAATTAACATGGAACAAATAGGCCTGCAGCGCGACGAGGTCATAACAGAGAATAGGCAGCTAGTGTAGGTGGTTGAATATGCCTACCAAATAGTCCCTGAGTTGGCCATCCCAGCAGAAGCAACAGTAGACGTGCACATCTGGAGGTTGGCAGTAGGGGTGCGTGAGGCACGAGAAGAAATGGATAAGATTCAGCTAGATCTGAACCTTCAAATAGTTGAGATATAGTTGAAGGCGCAACCTTCAACTCCACCAAAGGTGAGGGAATAACATGCCAACACCATCATAATGGGAATAAAGGAGATCAACAGTGTAGTAAAGGATTGTACAAAACTTTTGGAAGAGTCGTTCGAGGTCCTCACCACTCTGTAGGAGGACCTGAACATATAATGCTTAAAAACAGAGGCGCATGAGCTGTAGAAAAGATATGATGATATAAAAGGGACCACACAGATGGTGGCCCTTACATAGAGGCTTGCGTGAATGCAACAGGAAAAAGCGCTCAAAGAGCAGGTAGACGTGGCGCGACATAAGGAAGTGGTTTTGAAGGCATGCATCCAACCATGGATTGATGAGGCCTTCATCATTATAGCCTCGATCGAAGCTAAAATCATGCAGATGTAGGGAACACAGGAGCAAATGTAAGGAATAAGTTCAGATACCGTGGTCTCTGAACAATGCGTGCAGGAGGTATAGTAGGCAGCTGCTCAGTACGTTGCTGATCTTGTAGTAGTTTGGGCAGAGTTGGGAGGTCTCTGTGTGAAGATCTTCGCAATGATAGAGTGACTCGAGGGTGAGTCACGATGTTTGTGTTGGGGGGCTGTTGGGCACAGGATCCCCTAAGGGAATTTTTGGGGCTTAAAGCCTAGATTTTGACTAAATCCAATGTAAAGACTCTGCGTTTGTGGGTGCAGAACACGAACTTGTAAATGATGCATAGGGTTGTCCGCCCTCATTTTTGTAAATGTAGTGTTGGATTTAGAGATCTACCCATGGTTCGCAGACCATGGTATTGTATAAATAAAGCGAGGCTTTAATTTGTAAATCACTGAATGAAAGCCATGAATGAAGGATGAAGAATTGAGTCTTATCTAAGTGTAGATTCGAGTTTTGGGTCATAGAGTAGGAGAAGGCTCTGCAACTGAGTGTGTAGTGGCCTAGTAGTCCACAGATGAGTGTGCGGACCCCTGCAGCTGAGTGTGTAGAGCAAGTTGAGTCTATAAACGATAGTATACCATTCATTTGTATTTATTTACAATTTTCTGCATTGAATGTATTGGGTATAAATTACATTTCTCTTGTTCATATGATGCACGAACATATATGATTGTGTTGATTAAGTGAATATAAGATAAAGTGTTTGTTTATGTGAGTTTAACTAACATTTATAAGGAGATAAGTTAGATCTGTGGTGTAACTTAGGTAATTAGGGCAGATCACTACCTTAGCAGCGCAAAAGCACCTCAACACCTGGTTAGGGTTGCACGAAGGTGATTATAATAGATCGTGAAGGCCTCGTAAGTCAGGACTGTGCATGAAATAACCTGCGCAAGGTATTCACAGTTGGACTAAATCGACCCCTCAGACATCTCAAGGGTGCGGAAAATTGGTTCTAGCATCCCTCCATACTGCATCGGGTAAGACCTCAGTCCGTGCTCCATGGGTTGTTGCCAAAAGGGCCAGTAGTGTAGGGATTTGTTTGGCTAATTAACTCCAAACCTGGGTCAATCCCCCTCAAGCAAACAACCTTGAAGGGGACTACATGAATCCCTTCATAAGACACGATGAATCCTAATAACCGACCATATGTAACTGTGAAAACACACTTATTTGGGTTCAACTCTTTTAAAGACTAAATGAAAGAGAATCTAAATCATCTATGTTTGCTTCAATTATATGCTTGATGTCATGGAAAGCATAGGACATAGCCCGCCGAAGGTAGCCCCAAAAATTTTTAGGCCAAAAGGAATTTTGCTGTATGCAAATGTAACCCGGGGTCAAATAAATGTTTTCTTATGATGGTCCTTAGGATGGATTGTAATTCGATTATATCTAGAAAATCTGTCCATGAAAGACAATATCTCATTTCCAGCACACTCATCAATGATATGATCAATAAACAAAGTGGAGAAATTATCTTTAGGACAGGGTTTATTCAAATCCCTAAAATTGATGCACACACGGATTGTTCCTTTATTTTTATTAATAGGGACTAGGTTTGAAACCCATTCATTCAGAGGAACAAGGTATATGAAACCTGCCCTAAGCAACCTCTCTACCTTAGCCTTAATAGCTGCAACTTTCCTAGTATTAATAAGTCAAAGATTTTTCGATATAGGCTTTGCATTTTTGTGTATCTTGATCTCATGTTGAACTATCGAAGGATTGATTCAAGGAATTTCTTTAGAAGACCAAGCGAATACATCTTGAAACTCTTTAAAGATATCAGTATAGATTTTGATTTCTTCATGGGAAAACTTAGCTCCAATGGAGATGTTCTCAATAACATTGGGATTCCGAGAAATGTTCACCGGAATGGTTTCTTAAATACTAGACATATTACCTTTGGCATAAACATGTGACTGGGCCAAAGGGTTATGAAAATTTCCACTGAAATAAGAACTAGACAAGTTTGATCCAACCTCATGCAAGTTAGGGAGAAAATAAGACCAATTATACAAGTCATCCCATGATATTTTTACCCCAGTCATTGCTTGTAGGATTGCTTCATCATATGGTAAAACAATGTCAAAGAAATCCACAGACGAAGTAGAATCAAATGTCCAGACTGGAGCCACATCACCATCTTCATCTTCTAATGGGAGAGGCATGGGATCAAAATATTTATAATTCACAATAGATTGATAAGAAATTTCTACTACATGCATTGGATAAGGTAGTCCACCTACTTAACCTTCTTCTAATGTGGTAGTAGGAGGGAGCAAGGGCCAAGGATCGTAAAATAATTATTTCTGAAAGAACCATGTCGAGGAACGATCCTGGAAGATGAAATGGCATTGACACAAGTGGTAGGAGATGGAAGATAAAAAGTTACCCTCAACAAATAATACATTCCAACTCCTAAATCTCAGTAGGCTTCTTGGTATTCATTACCAAAGGAACAATGGAGTAATTCGATGCATTGGGATCATTAGGAGAATAAGCTAACTGATCAAGCATAATAATTCTCCCTTCATGGGGGAACATAGGATGTGAAATAAGGTTGAAACAATGGCATCAGTTGCTAACAGCTAGTTGTGACCCAATAGCCTTCCAACATGAAATACACATGATGCATGTGGAATTCCCTTCATCAACTATAGTTCAAAAGATAGTCTTCTTCTTATATGTGGATTTAATCTAGAAAGCCATATGATGAGGGAATCTAGTCTTAACATTTGACATATCAAATGCCACTACCATAGAATTCTTAGGGTCTACTACTCTGATCGTAGCGAGAAAATAACTCCTCTGTATAGGACATAATTGGTGTACCTCTAACACTAACATGGCATAGGGGCTCTAAGCCAAATCTTTGACAATAGAGTAGTTCTGAGCAACCTTCACATTGGGATTATAGGTCGAACTTTTTGAGGATGTTCCGTAGGGTCCAAACCCTTTTCTTCCTCCAGAAATGAGCATTCCTACAACTCAATTCAGAGAAGCATATACATGATATATAATTCAATGTGCATACATAAAATATATGTTATATCATCATATATAAACATAGAAATTTCTATTCATGAGACAATAACATATAAGGAACAAGACATGAGCTTTTCTATTGATAATTAGTAATAGGTACAGGAAAGGTTTAACTTGATCCAAACCAAAGAATTGACAAAGCCTTCCTCTAGTTTCATCCAGCCTGATCCACAAATAAAAACTCTCTAATAAGTGCAAGGAGATGCTATAAGGATGATGAACATCTATGCAAAGGAAATAAGGGTTTCCATGGAGACGGGGAGTGTAGGAGGCATGGTAAAATCAGACTTGATCTAGGAGAAAAATGGGTATAATGTCAATAGCCCTTCTCTTATGTATTTTAGGCCTACCCAAGGTGTGTATATATACCACTTGAAATTAGTTAATTTAGTTTTGCTATGAGCTCTTATAGGTGGGCTCTTGGTAAAACCAGTGAAATTAGCCTAAAAAATAATATAATGTTTTATTTTTTCATATTTAAAAAAGTATATGTGGGTATTCAGTTATAGAACCCACATATGTATGCGATTTTGAATGAGAAGATTTGCATATGGAATTTGATTTTTTTTTTTTTTTAATAAAGCATCAATTCTACATGGGAAAAGCCTGCCCAAGGCCATAGAAGAGTATCAAAATATACATGAATGTTAAATGATTCTATAACAAAAATCGAGTATTAAAAGAAGAGACTAGGGTGGATATTGATTCATTCAACTAGGAGAGGTAGGGAAGAAAGGATAAGCTTGACCCAGACTCCACTCTGGTTAGATAAGAAGGTAAGATAGGGGACTTAATCCTAGAAGACTAAACTAGAAAGTTCAAAATCAACTCAACTATACAATTTTTACAAAATGACGCAAGGTTCTCAATTTAAAATATGAAAACTCCTAGCCAAACAGGGAAGAATGGAATGCAATGCCCTATATAAAAAATAACACTTGTTGGTCACTTATTGACCAATAATGTAACAATATGGGGTTTAAAATCCATGTAATAAAGTCAATAAAGGAAAAATAAGACCAATATCATGGGACACATATTCCAAGATAAATGTTGGAAAAAACATCCTAGTGGGTGTTAATTTCATTTATTATGGCTAAGGGGAAATTAGAAAAGGAAATGGAAAAGGCTTTGAAAAGGAAAAGATGCATTTATTGTCATTTTATTTATGAAATAATAGAAAATAGGAGAAAATGAACGGGAAAGGACACAGGTTGCATAAGAGGAGGCAATTGAAGGAAAATAAAGGAAATTGAAGGAAATAGATGCCTCATTGATGAAAAGGCTTATGACGATCAATTCACAACTTTTGTTAGTGGATGTGTTCGAGATATCTCTCTCTCTCTCTCAAACTCTTGCAAACTTATAGCATTCTTGGAGCGCTATAGCATTGGAAAGAGGAAGGCAGAGGAAGGACAAGGAATCAAAGGAAACCAAGGATAAGGAAAGGAAGATTTGAATCAACGAATACAAAAAGAATATTTATAGGTATTGAGTTGTGTTTATGATTTCCATGCTAGTTTTTGCATGCACAGTACATACATGTGTGTATTTGGTTCCCTTGTTGTTATTGGCATTGGATTTTCCAGGTGTGACAATGGTTTCATCCTTTCCTTTCAATTTTTGGGTAGCCATTGTTTGATGGGTTTCTTTTATTTGGTTGAGCTATATTGCTAGATGGTTTTAGAACTAGGTAAGGTTGTCTCAGGAAAATACTCAAAGGCCTAGGAATGACTTGACTAGTAATGGAGGGATACATGGTAAATCCTGAAGTTGGAGAAGAGAAATTTCCTCAAGGTATTGGCGAAGAAATATGGAGGCATCTAAGACTGTCTAGGCCTATTAATCCCTTAACCAATTTTGGCAGGATTGCGGTAAATCCTGGTAGTGTATGTTTTTTGTTTGGGCCTAGGAGTCCCTTAACTGATAATGGCAGGATACACGATAAAGCCTGGCTATATAGATGAGGGTTTTAGGCTTAGAAATCCCTTGACTAGTAATGGAGGGATACGTAGTAAAGCCTGAGGAAGGGCTGGTTTGTTTTGTTGTGAGTCCCACACTCATCCTTGGAAAATGGAGCGGGGGTGATTGGCTAAAAGAAAGATTTGGTTCAGCCCAGTCTATGGTCGGGTGGTACGTGGAAGTCACTGACTTGGTTGGATTTTGCATATGTTAATAAGATCTCTTTCCCCTCTTGTATTTAATGAGTATTTATAATTTTTATCATGTGACTTTGATTGTTGTTCTATCATTGTTATTATTATGGTTATATGCTAGTTATAAGGAAGGTTTTATGCCAAACTTTAGTTATGGATCTCATCATGTTTTGATTAGTAAATGCATGGTTAATGAAGGCATGACCTAATATATGATAATGCACCTATTGAGAGAAGGCATCAAACCTTCCTGATGATTCTCAGATAAGTATGAGTCCCCTACGTTCAGATATGTAATTATGACTTGTAGATTACAAGTTCATGATGTGTTTGATGAAATTTCTGCCATGGTTAGGATGGGTCAGGATAAGTCCTTAATTAAGTTTTAGATTAAAGGATTTTTATTTGTGTCATTTATAATTTCTAAGAGTTTCATTAAGTTTTGGGTAGATATCTAGATCCTAGCCCTAAAAAAGTGGCTCGGATCTCGGGGTCATTGGCACAAAACTGAGCAATTTAGTCTACATTCGTTGGGAGGAAGGCTCATGGGAGATACTAGAGGGTTACAATCAATCATTGGCTTGCCTTTTCGTGGGAGTGACTAAGAGTCTAGATCATCAAAAATTCAAGTTAACTTAGGGGTTGGGCATTTGGAGTAGTTGGTTAGCTCTTGGGGGTTCTGTAGTCCCTCACGATGGTCAATAAATTTTTGGTTCGATGATTCCACTTCTTTAATTATATCTATGAGATTGCATCATATCATACTAACACTTTGTCAAATATTTACCCTGGTGGACCGGTTAACTTGGGTAAGTGTGGGAAGATGTTGTTACAGAGTGGTATTAGAGCATGGCTCAATGCTTGGACTGGATGGGTGGAAGGTATTATTCATGCATGCATGTAGGTTGTATATGTACTTGTTATGTATGTATGTAGTGGTCATTGTCGTAGTTGTGTAGTCATGTAGAAGTCAATGGTGTTGTTGTTGGGATGTGTTGTTCATGAATGCATGTCATTTGTATATGCATTTGTTATGCATGTTAGTGTTTACATGTTTTTATGCATGCATTGTGTCTTGTTGGCGTTATAGTTTGTGGCATCATTCATAGTAACTAGATGATGATTGATATAATGTCATGTAGACAGTGTTGGACCTGCCAACATGTAAGGGGATCTCTCCGGTAAGAAGTCCCAATTAGACCTCAGACCGTTTGGTGTAGGAGTCCCAACAGTGGGTCGTATGGTAATGCCTTGACTGCAATTTTGCAAAGAGGCAAGTAAGATGTCTTTGTAGGTAGCAAGGGTGTGACAGTTGCAACGAGCCAAGGGATGTGCATGAGAGGTTCTAACACATTTAGGGTGAGGCGAGTGCATCCCTTGGAAGTCTGTAATAGTATGTGGCTTGGAAGGGAACACACGAGCGAAGTTGCATCACAAGATGGAATGCAAGTTAGTGAGAAATCCAAAGTGACGGTTAAACCAACAACACATTTTAGAAAGATTCATACATACTTATATAGAATAGTCCATAAATGCATGCATAAGTGAACAAACACATATATCATTTAGAGTAAATGAGATAACATAGAATGCAATACAACATATGCATGAAATAGGTTGGCTTTGTTATATTAAGTGTAAGTTCCATTCATACAATACATCCATGTCCAAACACTAGTTCCTATAGTGGAATGTTATAGCCACAACTTCCTTCTCCTCCAAATAGATGTACTAGCTCTACGCAGTGGAGAAGCCAAGGATCGTTACAATACTATCCAATATTTCTCTAAGATACTCCTATCGAAGCTTGGCTGACCAAAAGCCTTTACAATGAGTTATGAGGTTCTATTTATAGAAAAGGGTGGGGTGACCCTTGACATTCCCCTTTGTGATAGTTCATCTAGCTTGATGACTCTTCATCTACTCTATGAATGTTACATCCAACTATTGACACTTGAACTTCCACTTGACATGACGTTACATTACAATGCACATGTGCTCATGTGAGACAAAATGGCTTGAGCAACCCATGCAAGAAATCATTGGCACTCGGTCCGTCGTGGTGAGACCAACTCTTTGACATGATTGTGATGGTGAAGGTGGTGAGATTATGCCAAGCTTGGTTGTCTGTGATGGTGTGCATGCATCCCATGGTGACATCTTGCTGAAGCAAAGTCTTGCCTCCATTATATCTAGGTGCATTGGTGTTGCTCCTTCATCCAAATCATCTACTAGCATGCACATGGTCTTCTTGGTGCAACCGAATCAGCAACACACTGATGCATAGTGTCCGTGCTAATCTTCTAGTGTGTGCCGGTGGTCATGCACATCAACTTTCAACTACATGCTCATCTCCTATCGAACTTGCTTCTTGTCTTCACCTTGGTGAGTTTGATGAATGGGTTGGATTGCATGTGTGTGCATAATGACATGCATGCCACTAAATCCCTTGCATGCGATCAAGAACACTACTCACCATGTCTGCTCCTTGCAACTGATGGGATGGATCTATAACTTGTACAGGCGCAGTTTCATTTGTGAGTGCATGTTGCACCCCCTATTTTTCTTTTTCCTACTGCAACTCATTTGCTTGTCTGTGCAACTCATGTTCTTCCTTCAGTTGTTGCTTCAACACATGCAACTCCTTATTTGTTCCATTCGTTGTCTTTGCATGATCGCACCATCACCTCATCACCCGAGTCTCCAAAGTTTCTTTCATCATCAGTGGATCTGCTTGAGATTGCAACTTTGTTCCACCTCTATGTTGTCAACAACCTTCCTCTTGCATTCATGGCATATGGTATGTTGCGTTCAACTATTTTTCATGATGTTTCTTGCTATGATGTTGCTATCGTCATATCTTGATGTCCTTGTCTATGAACAACTTGATGTCTTCGTGAGTAGGAAAGCTCATAGACACTTGAACAACAACAACCCCAAGTGTGCTTTGAATAGTGCCTTCAACTCTACTCTCCTGGAAACCATTGTACTTGTGCTACCGAGAGGTACATGAAGACTTTTGATATCTAGTGACATGGAAACACTCATGGAAAGAAATCTGTCAGTTGAAAACCAAAATGAACTTGAGAACTGACTCGCAACATACTTGTGTGACTGATCATGAAGGTCACGCAATTTCAGCCAGGAGGTTTGGAGACTGAGTGCCAAAACTGCACAAGGCATAGTTTGGGCTATTGGGAGGCTGACTAACTACTGGAACTATGCAATGCACAGTCTAGTCTCATTGCTGACTGCTGGAATTGTACAATGCACAGTTTGAGCTGACAATGCTTGTAGGCTTAGTGACTAAATTGTGCAATTCTTTGGGCCAATAGTCACTGTCCCTCATATTTGTGCAAAGAAAGCGTGGATAAAATATCCTAGGTAGAAATGCACATTTATGGAGAGGAAGATAGAACCTTCCCTCCCAGGATTGCTCAATGTTGTCTTAGTGAGGCAGAGTCCACGCCAAGGATACCTAGACTCGCCAATGGGCAACTGCACGCGAATGTGAATGTGAATGCATGGTGATACTAAGTGTAAGCATAACTGAATGATCATGCATGCAAAAGGTGACTGACAAATCCATAAAATAGAGCAACATGCATGTGGGTGAGGCGAGTCTCTGAATCAGCGACCGTTCGTGAAAAACAGTTTCATGCATGTGACAGTAGTGAGATGTTAACGAAAACTGAAATGCTACTAGTACATGCTAGTATGTATAAAAATGACAAGAAGCATTCACTGAAATCAAGCAAACAACATTCATATGAAGAGAAACACAAAAAGAACTAGAAATGAAACACAAGAAATGGAAAGCAGGCTTACCCCAAAACAACTGAGCTGAATGTGCCAACAACTCCTAGATGTAATGTGGGATGTTAGAGATACAAGGTTGATGTGAGGAATGAGCTTCGTAGCATATGCTTGATGATTTTTGATAAAATTGAGGTTGTGACGCACATGCAACAAATCTAGAGAAAGCGATAGTTGGAGGGAGGTTTCTGAAATGATCCTTGCATGTAACCTCAAACTGCCAAAAATAGATACCTAAAACAAGGGATGAATTTGCATGTTGTCTTGGGAGAAGTAACCCATGCATGCAAGTTTGTTTTTCTTGGTCTTGGAGGGAACCAGTCAACTCAGTTGCACATGCAAGAAGCTGCTTGATCCAGATTTAAACAGGAACGCAATAAAATACAGAGATAACCATATACACAAAGATGCAGCGGAAATAATACTTCATTTCATTAATGGAAAATACTGAAATATGCTTACAACCGGAAATAGAAATAAACCAGCTAGGGCTATGGTAGCTTATCTCTGAGAAGAGATGTGTGGCTACATGCCTCTGAACTGTCTTACAATGAGGCTCGAAGGCCTATTTATTGTTGAGAAACAATGGAA
>APFE031428942.1:75283-98933 GCA_000404065.3 Pinus taeda | reverse complement strand
AATGTTCGAGGAGATAGCCGCCATGGGCAAGATAGCTTTAACAACATATACAACATAGTTTCATTAACATATTATGCATTACAACAAGTGAAATAAGTTCATGTGTTCAATGTAGGTTAAAGCAACATGCATTACAAGTGTTCAAGATTAGTCTTATAACGATTACAATACATGTGTGAAAACATGTTGGTTTGCTAGCAGGCTTCCGAATTAAGTGAAAGTTCCAAGACACATCGTTACACCATACATCACTAACCCTGTGCATGGGGTGTTGGAGCCTCTACTTACTCCTCAAAGAAAAGATTACAGACTCTCAAGGCTATATGGGAGGAGCTGAGGTGAAAAGCCCTTTTATGTACAAATGAGGGGGTATTTATAGACAAGGGTGAAACCGACCCTTGTGGCTGTTCAACTACCCTCATGATTGTTTGACTTCCATGACTTTTTGACTTTACATGACTCTTTGTACAACAAGTGGGTCTCTTGGACTTCCACGTTACATTATATTGATTGAAAACATGGCCCACAATAGAGATGTTGATGAGATGACTCATGAAACGACTCGACATGATAGTACTCGTACATTTGTGCTGCTGTTGGAGTTCATGTCGAGTTACAGTGCTACTGGGTGGTGGACGTCTTCTTGGTGTGTCACAACTTCACCTCCACATGGCAAGGTATGCGGAGTCTTCAATGGTCGTTGGTTTTCTTGATGTTTCTTTGGCACATTGCTCCTTGCTTATATGTTGGAAGACTTGACATGTTCATCTGTTCACGAAAGGTCCATGTTCGTCAGTCCGTGAGCACATCTTGCATGTTTTCTCGTCTGTCCATCCGCGAACACATCTTTGTATGATCATCCGTTCGTGAGTGCATCTCTTCGCATGCATTGTTTGTTCTTCTATTGGTGAACCTACCTTTTGCATGTGCTCCCTTCATTCATCTCATTCATTTTTGCGCCATGTTTGTTGGTGTACCTGTACCTACAGTCACTCATGACGAGATGACATGAAATCTAAAAACCTCCTAGTCTACCATGACACATGATCATTTCGGATGCAGGTGATTGGGAGAGACAACAATATTGCGAGGCAGGATGATGGTTCATGGAATTGCTGATGAAAACTGCGTAAGAGTCACTAGGTGATGAAGATGGGCAACCCGAGATGACAATGATTGCTTGCAAGGTCTAGCTTGGCTGGAAGGAAAAACTGTACAAATTTTGGGAGGAACTGTTCGGGCTGCGGAAAGGCAGGGTAGACAAAATCTGTGCATTTTCCGAAATGAGCGAGCAATGGGCGTTCGAAAACAAAATTTGTGTAATTTTCTGGAGGAATAGGCCGGTCTGCATGGAGGATCAACAGGCAGAAATTGTGCAATGTTTTGGAGGAGCAGGACGAGATCTTGGCATCCAAAACTGCACAATTCCTGGAGGGAAATGATAGTTGGTTTCTAGGTCACTGGCAGTAGAAACCGTGAAATTCCTAGAGGGAATTTGCAATCAGCTGCTGGGAGCTTGGTAGCAGAAATTACGCAATCCTAGAGGGAACTAGTAGTCTACTGTTGGGAGCTGCTAGCAAGAGAAACTGCACTGATGATGGGAGGCTAGCCTGTTGATCATCTCTGCGCAATTTCTGAGATGAGCGGACTTCTAGGAAGCAGAGGGCCTGTTCATGAAAATTGCGCAATTTTCTGGATGAGAAGCTAGTTAATTGTTGGGAGGATTGGCTGGAAAAACTACACAATTTTCTGAGGGAGACAAGGATGGGCACTGGGTGTCTATACGGCTTGTCTATGCAATTTCTTCAGTTAATAGAGTAGGTAAGGTCAGTGACATCTACGCAATTTTTTAGGGGAGTCAGTCCCGGGGTGGTTGCCAGTTCCAACTCTCTAGGTGGCTAACATGAAGGTTGATTGAATTTCTTGTGGGCAGTGCAGGTTAAAAATACTTGCTTGGTGCTCTTGTGTTTTTTTGGGTGATAGTCGATCGAGTCGATGGTGGGGTCATGGTCCGACTGTGAGAGGGGAATCCGATCGTCAGAACTTCAACAAAATGACTAAGTGTGTGATCTTACAAACACACACCCACATGAATTGACAATGAAACAACTCAAACCATCCAGACACACATGTACAACATGACTAACTGAGGGTGTAGATGACAAGCGCGACACTTGTGATTGATCGTTGATTGATTGTGATGACGCTTGCACGACAATGAATGGAACTTTGTGTATGAGTGTGACAGATGCTTTCATAGCAAACCTAACATGCACACATGCAGCGAAGACCTTGAGCATGACTAGAACATGGTCGAAAGCAAGATATTGACATCAACATGAAAAATCTTGGGTGGAATGAACAAGCAAGGTGGGTGCGAAGGCTCACATGAGCTCATGGAGTGAACCTGAGTGTATGCAACCGTCAAGTGAGACTCTCAAGGGAGGCTTCAAATTTGGGTGCAGGGAAAAATTTTGGAGGGTGGTTGTAGCTGCTACAACATGACCTCATACATGTCGACTAGATTATCATACATATCCTTAGACTTATTCAAGTTTCGAACATAGATAAGTAAATGATCTTACAAACCATCGACAATATTTTTCTTTTCTTTTAACTCACCTTTCTTGTAGTTGTTCTTGGAAACAACAAGAGAATTTTCCAGGGGCTCAAGAAATTTTCCTTGTATGTACTCCAAGACATAGTTTTCATCTGATATGATTTCCAACCTAATGTTCCAAGCAACAAAATTTGACGAGTCTCCCAACTTCTTAGCTTCCTTGAAGTATGAGGTAGTCATCTTGTCCATTCAGATAGATTCCTTCAACGTTTCCAAATATGATTTCTCTAGCTTTTGTCTCCTTTAGGCTTGTACTTCACCTTGGCTCTGATACCATGTTAATTTTTCCATTGTTTTATGCTATGACAATAGATTTAGCCCAATTCAAATCTTTAATAAGAAATATTTTCAATGAAAATAATTCTTCCAATAATCAATAGTAATTGAAGATAGAATAGTAAATGCAGTTACAATAAGAGATAATCAAGATCGTCAACAAGAGACACCAATTTGGTCAAAGGCTGGGTAAAACCCCCACAAGGGGGGAAATCCTTTCAAAATCCTTCTTCTATTAGATTGTCTTCAAATGTTCAATAGAGAGTACTATGAGTCAAATCCATAAACAAGAGTCAAAGTCAAGGCTTTTACTTATCCAACAAATCAACCATTTAAGATTCAACATGCCAATGATGAAAAAGTCAAACTTTGTCAACTATCATAAAGTTTGCAAATATGAAAAGTCAACAACAGTCAATGTACTCTAACTAGTCCTCAATTATGTGGTCAAAGTGCTCCAATCAGAATTAGTCAAAGGTCAAACAGTGTGGCTTCAAGTGCTAGTCAAACAAAAGCAAAAATAGTAAAAGATCATGCGGTTAAACCGAGTCAACAAAGAGATAAATCCTACAGTCAGATATGCAGTCAAAACCTGCGATTAACACAGGTCAAAGAACTCCAATCACCTCGATTTATATGCCAAATAATGTGGCCTAGTGAGACAAATATACCTCAGAAAAATCGAACCAAAAGTATGCCAAATGACCCTTAGTCAATGCTAGTCAAAGTGAAAATTAGTTCAATTTTTCGGCCACCGGAAGTTCATCCTTCTTGCTCACACGTGTGGGAGATGACCTACAATATTTAAAATTGTACGAACCAATGTGTGGAGAGAGAAATTCTTGATATGATGTCTCCAAACGAGGCTCCTTTACTTGTATTTATAGGCATTAGAGGAGGGCTAATTAGCCTCTTAGGCTAACCTTAACAATATGTGTACATGTGGGCTTGACTTCAAAAATACGCTTTTCCTTATCCAAATTTAGTGCTTGAAAGGCCAATTTTGGTCCTCTTGGAAAAAGGAATCTAGTCCAATGATTGGAATTTGTCTCTGAGCTGCCAAATTGACAATAACCCTATCTTATAAACACCTTCCTCTAGTTTATTAGGGTTAGTGGAAAGTGTACTTTAACATTTGTAACTCTTATCTTTTCATCGAAGGCTTTGCTGATCACTTATCTCATAACCATTAAAATCCTATCACCCTTGAACCACACTTAGATAGCTATTTGTCTTGGAACCCAAGTCATCTAATCTTTAAGGGAAGCCTCCCTTGTAGGGATAACATACAACCAAAAAGCAATAGGAAAGAGGTCATTGAGGTGACAGTGGTGGATGATCTCCTTGTTTCCATGAGGCCTACCTTACCTAGTGAGGATTTGCACTATGCCTAGTATATTTTCCAATAACATTTTTGGCATAATTTCTAGTGAGGAGCTAAGTCCTTTTCCTCTTGATTTGAAGTCTAAGCTTAAGTTTCTTTGATTGATCTCAATGTTTCAAAGTCAAAGATAAATGTCATCATTTGGAAACTCTATTGGAAGAATTAAGTCCTAGTTCTTCATTTATTTTTAATTATTCCATGCTTTTACGATAAATCAAACATCTTTTAAGGAATTTAATTTCACCTTGTGGACTCCGCAATTGCATGTTATGTAATATTCAAGCAAATGGCCTTGGGATTTTGCATCAAATGTACCCTACTTTTGATTGTAAGGATATTCTCGTACATCCTAATCATTATGGTATGAATTGTGTAAACGATGTTCCAAGGTTCGATGGTGATCCCTCTTCAACCATTTATTATGTGGAAAGCTTCCCTAAAATACACTTCAAATATCAATATGGTTCGTGAAGATGCACTTACGATGTTGTTCATTGATTATATTAGCGAAAATAAGAGGCAATGGGTTAAGTATTCTTGCGATCCAAAATGCATACCTTTTATTGGAGTGTTTATTAAAAAATTTCTCAAGCCATGGAGACCATTGTTTCAAAGTTATGAAGATAACCTTCAAGACTTGATCAAGGCCCTTCAAGAGGAAAATATTTTAGATAGTTTTAAAGGCATATAAGAAGAATATAATGAAGGATATTACCATAATCAAGAAGAAGATATGTTTATCAGGGAAAATGTTGAATACGATCCAGATGAAGATCACGATCCTAGTGAATATCCTAATATTGACAAAGAGAATCCTGGATTTAAGACTTCTGTGGTTAATATCTTCTAACTTAGTAACCGGAGAACCCATAGTAAAAACCATTTTTCCGTCAACGTTTCAAATCCCAACAGGGATCCATCATCAGGACTGTTATTGAGGTAATCTATATCCTTTCCACTACTATTTAGTTCAATGATACAACTTTTGAAATCCTTGAAAAGGATGATTGTGTTAATCCTTTAACGAATAATGTTTAATGATTTTCTATATATGAAAAAGGGGAAAGGGGATGTGAGTTGTTATCACATTGATGGGGGTCCATTTGATGACATCAATAGTGATATAGTGTATGAGATTGTTGTTGGTAATTTTTTCCAACTTTACATATCATATGGTGATAGGGATCTTGAGCATCATTTGGAGGATATAATTATAGATTTTTTTGAGCCATATTTAATTCTCATGAAATCAACCTTCAAATTCAAAGGATGGTCAATATGATAAGATAACTATCGTTAACCCTTTTGAATATGATATTAGTGAAGTGCAATAGGTTTTTCAAAATGAGGTCCTTTAGCCATTTATTATTTAATGCCACCCTCAAATTATCCCTAAGGAAACAATTGAGAGTTGTATGTTTGTGTTGAAATGACTACTAGGAAAGAGTGTTTTCGATTGTTAGTTTACTACAAAATTTTCAAGTTAAAAGGAAATATGAAACAAGCCTTTAAATTTGAACAATTTTTTTCACTTGCATATATCTTTCCATTTCTGTCCTCACTATATTTTAGAAACCTCAAATCTCGTCTCAAATTATTGATGATCCCTCATCCATTTATTGAGGATGATGGTGAGGAAAGTCAACGTGATCATGCTAATCACCCTTTTGACATAAAAAATATGCAATATGGGAACCTTTCTTGCAAGAAGTGAGTCATTATTGTGGTGACTGTAAATCTTCCAACACAAACCCTTATGAGTTTGATCTTGCTCTTGACTATTATGAGATAATTATTGATTATGACATTTCAATTTTTTTTAATCTCATAATTAAGCATAAGGGTAAGATGTTTGATTTTGATATATAATATGTTGGCTTATTGGAAATATAACTATACTTAGCTCTTACTTATGGAATGTTAGAGTAGGTTAGAGTAAGATTGTGTGCATTGCATTCTTCTTTTCACATCCATTCATTGATTATCTACACATTGATTTCACTTGCATACTTGGATAGATTTTATACTCTATTTTAGCTAACATTTTATCATTTATTCTTCTCTTATATTGCAAGGGTGATGACCAACATCTTGCTTAGTGGTTATCAATGAGTTTCTTTGAGTGTATAGCTAGTGGGTCTACAAGCACTAAGGATTGTTGGCATTAGAGAAATTTTGAGGTCTAAAATGGGCCTCCTAAGGAATATTATAAAATAATAGTGGGAATAATAAACTACTATTAGATTACATCATCAAATTTTAGAGGGAAAAAAATAAAAAACTATTTTTTCAACTTATCTCCCTACGACTTTACTCAATTTTTGAGCGAGAGCACTCATCAAATGAAAAATTTAATTCCTCATCCAAGGAGTATCCATGTTGCATATTTTCGATGGACCCCGCTACACAAAAAATGAGAAATACATGAAAAAATGTGATTGCAATCACATTTTTCATGTATTTCTCATTTTTCGTGTAGCAAGGTCCACTGAAAGTATAAAATGTGTGCACTCCTTGGATGAGGAATTAAATTTTGAATTTGACGAGTGATCCCGCTTGAAATTTGAGTAAAACCATAGGGAAATAAGTTGAAAAAGTTTTTTTTTTGTTTTTTAAATTTTACTCTTAGTTTTTTACTATTTTACTCCAAAAAAGGTGAATCACCCCCATGGTTGACACCATCATCTTTAATCCTATTGGTTCTTATAAAGTTGATTTTGGTTGTGCATTTTTGTTTTGAGGCCCATTTTAGACCTCAAAAATTCTCTAATGGATTTTTGTGCACTCTATTCTAGCACATTACTGAGTTGGAGCCATATATTACCCATGAAAAGTTGTCAACCCTAGGATATTTCTCCCTATTGGTCATCCATACAACTAGTAATTTTATGACAATCCACAAACAACTTTACTTCAAGGTTATCCACCTTTCTCCTGTCAATGCTCTCACCCATCTAGCATAATTCTTGAAGGAAGGTGGGTCATATATTAAAAGGTACACTTAAACCATTTATATAATCATGTGCCTTCATTTCATGTTTGGGGCATACTAATATGGATTACAAGCCAAGCCAGATGATTGATTGCTCTTCCTTGTACCATTATTCCCATACACCTAGGAGATTATCCTTTACCACTAGTCCAATGTGACCTCCCTTAAGGCCCCTTTCTACTATAAGTAGGTCACTAATTGATATAGCATGCGAAAGGTAATACATATTTTCTTCCATTATTTTTGTTGATTTTCATTGGTCATTAGGAATGGCACCCTATATACTCATCTCTAAGTTAAGACCTATAATTTTCCCTAAGAGGTTGATGCAATTGAAATAAATATAAAAGCATATGGAGCTACAGATGAAATAAAATGAAAAGTACAAAAGATAATTGCATTGAATAAGAAAGAGGGGATAATATTAGCATTAGATCTACCCACCTCATTATCCATCACCCAATTCTTAAGAATTTCACGTTTTATCTAAAAAAAGGAATGTATGAATATCCCAAGCCTAATAAGTGATAAACTACTACATCCTTAAGAGGTATTGGAAAATCATAAAGTAATTTGGGTCACCTAAGCCATGCAAGAAAGAAAGACAACACATTAAAGTGAAAAATTCACCATAGTGGGGAAACCTTTGTTACTAAGTGGTTTCACTCAGGCCTATGGTAGACCCTGTTCAATGGGAGATCTGCGAGATCGATTCTATTGGTGAAAGAAGATGGCGAGTAGTGGAAAGATAGAGATGGAGAAATTTAATGGTTAGAGTTTTAAGTTGTGGAAACTCAAGATGGAGGATATGTTGGTGGATAAAGATCAATGGATCGTAGTAGATCCGGGTACTAAACCAATGGGAGTGTCTGATGAAGAATGGAAGAAGTTGGATCAGAAGGAAAAGAGCACAATACGATTGTGTGTCTCAGATTTAGTATTGATGAATGCATCAAGGGAAGCTGCGACGAAGGCTTTGTGGGACAAGTTAGGTACTTTGTACCAATCTAAGTCTCTGGTGAATAAACTGTTCCTGTAGAAAAAGTTGTATAACCTGAGGATGAAATATGGAGACTCGGTGGCAGAGAATCTGAATGCATTTAATACTGTAGTAAGTCAGTTAGCATCTGTTGATATTAAGATGAAGATAAGTGCATCAGTTTGTTGTGTTCTCTACCAGATTCGTGGGATAGTCTGGTTATTGCAATAGGTAGCAATGCAACTGCCTTGCAGGTTGATGAAATAGTCTCATCCTTGCTGACAGAGGATATGAGATGGAAAATAATGGAGAGCCAGAATGGTGATGCTTTGTCTGTACGAGGACGGTCCCGTAACAAAAAAAAAATAAGTCATCAAGTGGGAGATCTAAATCTAGAGGGAGATGTAAATCTCTAAGAAAACCTATAAAGGTGGTGTGCTGGAAATGTGGAAAGGATGGGCACTACAAAAGGGACTTTAAATCTAAAGCTCTTGACAAAGGAAAGGGATCTGATGACTTCTGCAGAGGCGAAAACTACCTCAGATGAAGGTGGGGATGTGCTTGGCTTCTTCAAGTACACATGTAGATCATGAGGCATGGTTGATTGACTCAGGTGCATCCTTTCACTTCACTCCCCATAGAGAGTGGTTCTGAAAGTATGAAAAATACGATGGTGGTGATGTCTTCTTGGGGGGTGACAAGAAGGCTAGAATCATTGGTTGCAGAAAAGTAAAATTGAAGTTGCAAGGTGGAAGGGTTAGAACACTTCCAGGTGTTGCATATTCTTACATTGGCTAGAAATCTGATTTCTGTAAGCAAGTTGGATGATGCAAGTGTAAAAATAGTGTTCGAGAAGGATACCTGCAAAATGGTTTAGGAAGCACTGGTATTGATGCGGGGAGTTCGGATTGGAACTCTATACAAGCTCCAAGGTAGCACTATTATTGATGGCTGCAACAATTTTGTGATTTCTGAAAGTGGAGTAGAAAATCTAGTGGTCTCCAGAGAGAAGACCATGTTGTGACATCAAAGGCTTGGACATATAGGAGAGAAAGGCCTTCAAATACTTCATGGTAAAGGTATGGTAGAAGGTATGAGTAATAACTCTCTGGATTTTGATTTCTGTGAAAATTGTCTATATGGGAAGCAGAATCGGGTGAGTTTCCCTTCTGGTAGTAAGAGGGCAAAACATATATTAGAGCTTGTGCATAGTGATGTGTTTGGACCTCTAAAGGTTCCATTACTGGGTAAGCCTATGTACTATGTATCATTTATAAATGACTTCTCAAGGAATACATGGATATATTTCCTCAAGAAGAAATCTGAAGTCTTTGACAGGTTTAAAGAATTTAAGGCTCTCGTGGAAAATCAAACAGAGAAGAAGATAAAGGTGTTGAGGACAGATAATGGTGGGGAGTTTTGCAGCAAGGAATTTGAAGAATTCTGTAAGAAGTGTGGTATAGCACGATAGGGGACTACTCCATATACACCTTAGCAAAATGGAGTTGTAGAAAGAATGAATCAGACATTGATGGAAATGGAAAGAAGCATGGTAAGTGGTGCCAGGTTAGGACAGGAATTCTGGGTAGAGGCGGTGGATACTACATGTTACCTAGTCAATAGGTCACCTTCACCAGCATTGGAGGATAAGACTCCACAAGAGGTATGGACTAGTAAGAAACACTCTCTTTCACATCTGAGGGTATTTGGATGTGATGCATATTTGCATGTTCCAAAGGAGAAACAAACCAAGTTGGATAATAAATCTGAAAGTGCATCTTTATTGGGTATAAGGATGGTTTAAATGGTTATAAGCTTTGGAACCCAGTCTCACGGAAGGTTGTGTACACCTGAGATGTGGTGTTCAGTTTGGTAAAAGATGTTATTAAACATGAATTCCAATGAAAGGAACCTGAGAAGATAGAGTTTGAGGTTAAGGAGGAAGAATCAGACTCTGCAGCAGAGGAGGAATCAGAAGATGAAGAGCCACAAACTCTGGGTGTGAGAAGATTAGTTCGAGAAAGAAGGTAGCCAGAAAGGTATTGTCCATCTGCTTTCTGTTCAAATTTTGCTTTACCTATTACTGACGATGATCCCAGAACTGTGAAGGAAGCAGTAGATTCAGAGGATGGAAAATCTGGAAAGAGGTCGTGGTTGATGAAATGGCATCTTTGCACAAAAAGGAGGCTCGGGATCTGGTGGAGTTTCGGCTGGAAGGAAACCCATTGGCAACAAATGGGTGTTCAAGAAGAAGACAAATCTAGAAGGAAAGGTGGAGAAATACAAAGCTCGATTGGTAGCAAAAGGTTATTCCCAGGTGCCGGGAATTGATTTTGGTGATATTTTTTTTCCTGTTGCTAAGGTAAATTCTATTAGGTTACTTTGATCTGTTGCTACTGCTGTTTATTTTGAGGTAGAACAGATGGATGTGAAGACAACATTTCTTCATAGGGATCTGGAAGAGGAGATCCACGTGAACCAACCTAAAGGCTTTGCGGTGAAGAGTAAGAAAGAACTAGTATGCAAGCTAAAGAAGTCTCTGTATCGGTTAAAACAGTCACCAAGGATGTGGTATCAGAAATTTGATACATTTATACAGGGACTTGGTTTCACCAAAAGCAAAGCAGCTCACTGTGTGTATTTAAATTAATTGGTGACTGTGTTATTTATCTGGTTGGAAATTACAAAGAAATTATCCAGGATTTGAAGACCCAATTATCCTCCAAATTCGACATGAAAAATCTTGGTGCTGCAAACTATATTTTGGGCATGGAAATTAAAAGAGATTGGGAAAAGAGGAAGCTCTGGTTAAACCAAAGGATGTATGTCAAGATAATAATGTTGAGGTTTAATATGCAGGATAGTAAACCAATGAAGGTTCCTATTCCTGTAGGTGTAAAGTTATTTGATGAACAGTGTCCCAAGACACAAGAAGAGGAAGAGGATATGTCCCGTGTTCCATAAGCAAGTGCAATCGGTAGCCTGATGTATGCAGTGGTATGTACTAGACCAGACATTTCACATGAAGTGGGAGTATTGAGCAAGTTTATGTCAAAACCAGGGAAGGAGCATTGGACAGCAGTGAAGGGGGTTTTCATTGATTTGCGTGGAACTAGTGATTATGGTTTGTGCTACCAAGGAAGACAAAGTTTTGGATATCGATGGCTTTGTTGATGCATACTGGGCTAGAGATTTGGATCAGAAAAGATCTACAAGTGGGTATGTGTTTAACCCTATTTGTAGGTGCAGTCAATTGGATGAGTAAGAAATAATCTGTAGTGGCACTATCAACTACAGAGGCAGAATACATGGCAGCCACTCATGCAAGAAACGAAGCAGTTTGATTGCAGAGATTGTGTTCAAGTATGGGGTTAGTACAAGAAGCTATAAGGATAGACTGTGACAACCAAAGTGCAATTTTCTTTGCAAAGAACCCTGCATATCATTCAAAGACAAAGCACATTGATGTTCAGTATCACTTTGTGAGGGATATGATAGAAGATAAAAAGGTGTTGTTGGTAAAGGTAGACACTTTGAATAATGTTGCAGATGCATTGACAAAATCTATGAGCTTTGAGAAGTTCTCTTGGTGTGGAGAAACAATGGGCGTTGCAGGGCTGGATAAATGGCTAAGAACTCTTGTGGCCTCTTGTGGAAAGAAAACAACAAGTGGTAGAATGTTGGGTTGTGTTATATTCTTTCCATGACTATCCCACGTAGTTGACCGGGGGGTTAGAGGGGGGGCGGAGCCCCCCCCCCTTTGTTGTGCCGATTGCGTAGTGAGGGGGTCGCAGGGGGTTTGACGGGTGCAGTAACCCCACTCTATGGGTTCCAGGGTAGCGCCCCAGAAAATTTTGGTTTTGGACCCTATGTTAGGTTGGGCGGACCCACCTATGGTCTTGTGCATGATTTTCTCACATGGTTTTGGACGCAATGGTTTTCGGTCCATGGTTTTGGACACGATGGTTTTCGGTCCATGGTATTGGATGCTTCGGCATGTATAAATATGTATTGTAACATTGAAATGAATATAATGAAAAATCAAGCTGGTAGTCTCGATTTTGGGATCGAGGGGAAATCTCTGTGTATATGTGTTTTATGTGTTATGCTCTCGCATTGTTTATTTTCTGTGTTTTAGAATTCGTATGCAAGGAATTTATGTACGGGGTTAAAACCTACATTTCCTTCACCTCTGCAATTTTTTTCGAGTTAGTTTAGATTAGTTAGTTTCTTTACTAATCACAATTAGTAGGGAAATTAGATGCTCTTTGTTTTTATTTGCAATTCTCACATAGCTTAATTGGGGGGAATTAAGTGGCCTAATTCCACATATATTTTTCAAACTATTTTTCTAGTTTTTTCAAATCACATAGCTTAATTAGTAAAGGAGTAAGTGGCACATAATCCACAATTCTTGTTACTAAACAAAGCATTATTTCCATTTCACTAGTTTTGGGACTAGAGCCAAGTGTCAGTACAGAAAGTAAGTAAGCATTGCATCCCTTGCATCTTTTAGGCAAACCTGGACTTGCATATGAAAGCTTTCTTAAAGCATATGAGTTTCACATCTCCCTTTAGACACATATAGTGTAATAGGAAAAAGAGTTAGAAACCCATTATCCGTGCATCATTTTCATGCAAGGAAAAACTGACACTTGATGTAATCAGGGGATATTGTAACGGATCACCGAATGTCCTCATCCTATCACACTTTGTATGTTCACTTTTCCACACACTAAGCAGTTGTAAGACTTGTATAAGAAGGCATCCAATTTACGAATATTTTTGTACTTACCTTATTTTTTCTTACCATCTCGCACCCTTAAAAAGTAAGACTCTTAAAAGAAACCATATGAACCTATTAAATCTCACCATAGGGGCCACAAAAGAATTTTTAGTTTAGGTTAGGACCATTGAGGGTAGGCATCCCATAAGCAATTATGATGATGTTACACTTTGAAACATAGAAGTTGACTTTTGGGGTTCTTAAAATAATTCATCATCCCATGAAAATGAATACCCAAGGTGGTTAGAGACTCAATTCATAGGGGGTTCATCTTAGGTCTAGTGTGTGTGGTACTATTCGGGGCTACCTGACCAGTATAGTGCTCAATACTAGTAACTAACTACCAAGAAGATAAAGACTTGACTGCTCACATGGGATGAAGGTAACTTAGTGAAAAGATTTAGGGCATCCATCCCTATAGGTGGAGGTGTGGGCAGCACTAAAGCCTGATCCATTAACTTGGTTGATTCTTCGGTTGTTGGAAAGAGTTGCCATTTATTTCAAGACGTTGCCCCACTACCCATCAAGAGATATATTCACAAGGCCCTATTACTTCGAGAGTGGAAAGGATGATTAGGTCTTCATAAAAAATTTTATCATACGCAAAATCAAATGAAAACCATGTTCTGTTTGATTGATAACATAGCCTAAGTTAAAAGGAAATTTAATCGTTTTATTTGTTCTATGTCTTATGTATATGATTTTATTCCCTTGATATTTATATCCTTCCCATAATCACAAAATGAAACATAAACTCTATTCAAGACCATAGAGGATGCCTTGGCTCCCCATTGATCTAGAAATTTTTAAAACCTCCCCCCATTACCAAGAGGTGTGTCGGGTCTCTCACCATTTAGATGTAGAAGATGCCACACAATCAGCATTATAGGATTTTTCCTTTAGCAGTGAAACTGCTTAGGGGGACCCCTCACACTAACCCTTTGGGAAGCCCACGTAAAACCCCTCTCGATAGTCCAAGAGGCACCCACCAAGGTAGTCCTCCTCATACTTCCCCACAGGGAACCCCTTTACATATTACTTTTCAAGATCGTTTTGCGATGGCGAACAACTTTCAGGTCCCATTTTTAGCTTCCTTAAATCTACCCGATTTAAGTTAGTTAACCAATGACCCTATTAAACATGGCCCAAATTGGGCACCCATGCCATCTAAATTACCTTCATATATGCCAAAATTATAATGGAAGCAAGGATAAGACCCTGAAAATCATGTCATAACCTTTCATCTTTGGTGTTCATCCAACAATATCATAGAAGATACTATTCGCCTAAGATTTTTTCAATGCACCCTTGTAGGGGCCACAATGAAATGGCACATAGGTCAACCCTTTAGGATTCATGGAAACTTTGGTTCTCTAGCCATCGCTTTCCTCAAATTTTTCCAACTCCCAATCTGTTAGGAATTGGGCTTGGAACTCCTTACCCATTTTAAACAAACACCTACAATGCACATATCACACCACATCCACGAATGGTGGAAGTGTTGTATAGTACTATGAAAATCACACTTAGAAGACAAACTCCTCCTCGACCTATTGTTTATATCTCTCATGTAGGAAATCTCAAAATACATGGTGAATTCGTCCCAAAAAAATGAGGAAGAGGCCATCAACAAAGCTCAATAATTAGAGCTCATATACACACATTCTGGATACCTCTATCATGTTCTTCCAGATGTCCCCACCTGTAAAATTTTAAACAAGAGACACTAGACACATCCAATATTGTCAATGGATTGATTGGCTCAATAGCCCAAAACCAACCTAGTAACACCTATCAGTATCCTGGATACTCGTACAATGGCCAAGCATTTGGTACTACACCTGTTGCACCACCACTACAACATACAAGATATTACCTTGGTCAATCTATGCCTATGCAAAACTGTGCCATGCAGATTAATCAATACCATCCCACACAAGTTGGCCAATACCCTCCCATGCAAGGTGTCAAATATCCTCCCCCTCATGGAAACTAATAACCCCTAGGAATGTGGAAGTGATTCCCCCTTCTCAGAACTCATATGCTAGTCAAGGACAAGGAAATTAGCATTTCCATTTACCCACACCTCAACAAAATAACCGACCGAAACATGCTAGTGTAGGGGTTAATCTAGTGCATTCCTCTCTTTCTCAACAACAACAATCATTTGGACAGCCAAAATCAGCTAATCCATCAAACGTTGCTAAGAAAAAATCAAAGAGTACGTCAAAGGGAGAGCCTAGCTAGAGGGGAAGCAATCAGCAACAACATTTGTGGGCATCGGCTAGGGGCAATTCCAATTGGAATCAAAACTAGGGATAGACCAATAACAACCCAGAGAGGAAAAACAAGAACAAAATTCTATGAACTAACTATACTCATCATTACCCTCAACTCCCTAAGTTGAAACAAATGAAATATACTAGGGGCAAGGGAGGGAAAAACCAAAAAACTACAGTAATTCAAAACCCCTTCCCCCATTAGGGAGTGGTTAATACTTAGCAGGAACCTTCCAAACAACATCAGAATCCCCCTGCAGGGAATTCCTAGAATAACTCTTGTCATGACATTTACATGGCAGGGGAATATATTCTCCTCCTAATGCAAAATACAAATTATGGAATCCCCCCATGAACCAACCCATATACCTCAACAAATTTGGTGCCTATATCACCATTAATATACCTCGACACCCTATAGATCCCATGCCTAAAATTTTCAAAGTGCCTTTGCAACGAACAAGGCATAACTCCAAGGCTACTCATAGCTATAACATAGTCGAAAAATTAGCCCAATCTCCATCAGTTATGTTAGCATTGGAAGTATTGCAAATGTTCACAACCCAATAGAAATCCCTCCTTCCCACATTAGGTGACATCAACTTGGTTGATTCTCGCTTAATGGATTTCAACTTGGATAATGTTGCCCCATGTATTCCATCAATAGTCACCTTCCAAATCTTGGTCACAATCCAGAATATCACCATTGATCATTGCATCGTTGATGAAGGAACATCCACATGTATTATGTCGAAAATAATTTAGTAGAAAATTGGATCTTTGGAAGTCAACCCATCTGAAATCATGCTCAGATCATATGTCGGGTGCCTTTCAACCCTCGTAGACCTATTCCAAGATGTGTTGGTACAACTCGTCGATAAAACCATTCTCATTGACATTGAAGTTCTAGAAACATAGTTGGATTATAATATCCTTCTCAGTCGAAGTTATATGCATGTAATGATAACAACGACATCCTCCATATTCAGGATAATAATGTCCCCCATTAGGGAAAAATCATTACAGTTGACCAACTCACATACTACGAGAAGAAGACATTAACTGCCTCCAATGGCGTGCTACCTTTCATAGTATCTTCTCTCGAGTTGATCAAAACTTACATTGAATTTAGACCTTGACAATTTAAACCATAAGACCTCCTCGGTACATATCCTGGAGATCCTTCATTGTCAAAAGATATCCCGACAACCACCAAAGCTAGCATGTGCATGAAGAGTTCATTAAACACCCCATTGAGTCAGGAACATTTTCCAGAAACCACGAGTGCTGTAACTACTAACATTGATCTCTTCTTATACCCCCCACTTGGTTTTATCTCACACCAAGTCATGGAAACACTTACATTTCCAAATATGGATCTCGCGATACCGATCTAGTATTTGGCCCCAATGGTCATGTCGAAAAACTCAAGTACTTCCTCAATATGCGGCATTCCTATAACCCTCAAGAGGCCACCATAAACCACAAGGTTCCTACATTGACACCAGCTAGTGCTAACAAGAGGGGTAAGCAAAAAGGTAAAAAGGGAGAAGCCCAATGGGCACTTCCACCTTGTGCTTTCTGTGAAGTATTCAGGTACCCTACCAATATCTGCCCAAAGTTAGATGAGATAAAAGCTCTTCCGGATGCCCCCAAAGTGCCAGTGACACCAACTCCACCTATTGGAGAAAAGGACACAGCATCACATAACAAGGCATTTTTCACTAACCATGCATTGGCTATATCCACAAAATATGGGAATTACAATCATCATTGTCCCGAAAACCATCGATATTGATATGCATTAAGTGCACTCCTTGAAGCCAATATGGTAGCTTCATCAGTACCAGTCATGCCATTAGTTGATGATGGAACTAAAACTATCTTTTATGTCATTGAGGAGAAAATTTCATGCCCGTATACCTCACAAACAACCTCCCACCAGACAAGGAGGTAACCTGAGTCAGCAACACCTACCTCACTATGCACCTTATGTGATGAACCTGATGATTTGATTAACCATTTTCTTGAGTTACATGAATTTAGGAGGCATTACCCTAACCTACACATCACCCTGATCAATGGACCTAGACGTAAGCTTCATAGTTGCCACATTTATGTAGGAAACCATCATACTCTATGTTTCCCCCATCCTTCCTGATTCCAAAAAACTCTGGATTTCATGTGCTGATTTATCGATGAGAACTCATCGTTAGTCGAGACAGATACCCAATCCTTGGATAACACCACACTATTAGGGGGTGAAGCATCTAGGTCCATCTTATGTGTGTTCGAGGAAAAAATATCATCAGCAGTTCAGCCAGACACCCATCAACAGGTTACCTCCCACCATCATCGGTTAGGATTTGGAAAAAATACAGAACGAGCGGACGTAGGATTGTCAAAATCATCCCACACATGCGCCCTATGTGATAGAACCAACCATCTTGTTAATCAATGTTGGGAATTGCGAAAGATTAGAGACATATTTCTCTTAGTGGTCCATATTATTCTACCTACTCACATGACCCATGCTAGACACTCACACCATCAGTGTCACATCTATTTTCAAGCACATGATACACATAATTGTCAATACCTTCTACATTTTTGAGAAGCGAGAGTACCATTGAGACAAACTAATTTTGGGAAAGCATGACATGTTGATACTAAGATCCTGACATGTACAGCACCACAAACTGCCACATCTCACGGCATCATCCATGCGTTGTCATCTCATACAATGATCAATGTTGACGCCCTCAAATCAACAAGGGAATCTAGAGGCTTATACCTCTACTATCAAATCAGTAAGAGGATCCAAAGGTCACAGTAGAAACCAAGAAAACAAGTAGAGGGGGCTAAATAACTCTCCTTCAAGGAGTTCAAGGAATGAACCTCCACCCAAGTTGTAAAGGGAATCTAGAGAAAACCATATCTGCTCTCCAATATTACAAGGAATTAGGAGACTATTTTCCTCACGCAAGAGTTATTCTTCCATCTCCCAAATCTCACTAGAATGATGGATCTACCTACTATATTATAATAGAAGCTCAAATATTTCTACTCCATTTCCTTCCTGTGCTATGGATTTTGTTCCTCTATAATGCAATCACTTCTTTTCTATCCTTCCTTAGAGTTTCATCTCTTTTTCTTGTTTAGTTTTTTTCTTCCGTGTTCTCTTTTTTCTCTGTATTTGAATAGTCTCTCCTCATTATGTGAGAAATAAAATTCCTTTTCTAGAATGTCATCCTCCCCAATGCGTGAAGTGTGATGATCTCCCCTCCATTACATAGTTGCAACCATTTTTGGTTGTGTGAGAATACATTCCTTGTCACTTTCTCCTAGCTTGGTCATAGTGGCGTTAACTTCATGTGGCCATGGGGATGCTATTTTTTCAGATCCTCATTCCACTTCTTGTTGTTGACTTTAGGTTTTCCTTTCTACCATTGCAACCCATCCTCAAATTATTCTCCTCTCTGCCTTGTGGATTTATCCATGGAAGGAATGGCTCTTCTATCCTTCTTTTTTTCTCAATTAATTTATAAAACTAGTCTATTTAAGGCACACCTACCAACCTTTCATGGCTATCGTGAAACTAGTCAAGATTCCTTGAAATCCCAAACAAACTCCTTCCTCAAACTCTAGAATTTATGTCCCAATTATCAGGGCTTTTAATTACAATCAAAATATATGAAATATTTACAATGAAGGGGAATTAGCCTAATGCTATGGTAGCATCCCATCTATATTCTACTAACCCAAATATCCATCAAACATCATTATTTATACCCACTATTCCCAGTACACATATAAAAACACAATAATTATGATGATATTTACAAGCATACAACCACCATTCTGATACTACAATTGAATGGCCTCCATTCTGATTACCTCCAATCAATGAATATAACACAAGAGGTCTCCTTTATATGCCTTTCCCCACATTTTTTCCCATTGGATTTGCAATTTTGTTAGGTCCCTATAATACTACTATAGCCCCCATATTATAGTTGTTCTGCCCCATATAGCCCACTATTGTTATTATTGTTCCCTTACATTATTATTGTTAGGTAAGCCCTAATTATATTTTCACCTGTTATACTCCTATATATACCAAGGAGATCTTGTCATTTGAATCATCCAAGAATTGTTCATTTATGTGATGTAAAGGGATGGTTTTCCCTTGAAGTGGATTATTATATAGTTCTTTATATATCTTTTATCATGCTTCCATGCTATTTTCGATCTGGAAACATAACATTTGTTATCTGAGCTTTTGATCCTAGGGTTTTTACTCCTTCAAATAGGTCACTTTGGTACTTTTTCTATAACTTTTTCTCTTTGAGGATTCAAAAGATGAAACATTTAACATGCTGAGTCGAAAACTTGGAGAAATTCATGTCAAAATTTCAGATCTTTTTTCGCTATAGTTTCATATATATGGTCGAAGAAATTTAGGGTTTCTGGATGCTCCAGAATTCAGTCTCAAACAAATGACCTAGGAAAATTTGTCATAACTTTCTCTTCGAGCATCAAGTTTTAATTTAGTAAAAATTTCTGAAATGGCATGGACTTTAGTTTCTTGGGGATGAGTTTCAAGGCTGAATGTTGAAACAATGACGCGTGGCAGTCTACACAAGTTCGTTATACCGAACCAGCCCATAATTAGGTCATATCAGGAGATTTGGTTTAACTTTACCTTAAAGAATCCAATTTTGGTATAACTTGTGTACTTTCAAAGAAGACATAGAAAGCTAACTCAGGTCAAAGTTCCAGACTTTGGGAAGCTGAAATTACAAAGACATAATAGTTTCAAGATCGATCTCCTAAAATAAAGAAAAAGATGTGTAGTTTTTTAAATTTGCATAAATTTTGTTTGAAAAAATGGTTTGAATTGATTCGAAGAGCATAATGAAGCATAGATATCATTATTTGGTTCTAAAATTCCTTGAAACAAAAAAATGGATATACCCAGTAAGCCAACAAAAATATCTACTATGATGCATGAATAAGTGGAACAAATGGAACATGATATATCAAAATTATGGGACCGTGTGCAACAAATTTCACTCTCGCAAAGCGTAACCAAGAATGAACTAGAATCTAAGATGGATGGTTTAGAATAAAAAATAAAATGTAACATGGAAGGTTTGAATGATGGTTTAAAAACAAACATGGGAGTTTTAAGAGTATACATGGACATGATGAATGTCAAGTTATAAGTGTTGAAAAGTTGCTACAAGAAAGGATTCCTAATGGTGACAAGATATTCCACGTAAATCACAATGAGGAAAATAGGAATATGAATTATGATTTTAGAGACTCTAACATTGGGTTTAAGACAAACCACATCCCAAAGGTCTATATAAGTTTGATGGAAAGCATCTAGTAACATGGATAATGTATAGGGAGCAGTTCTTTGATCTACACGATGGGAAAAACACACAAAAGGTATGTGTTTCATCTTTACATTTAGAACCCAATCAATTTATATGGTATCAATAACTTTGTTCTCGTAAATAAATGGTCACTTGGACAACTTTTATGGAGGAATTGATAGCATATTATGAGGATACAAAGAGAAATATCATCTTTATCCAAATGATAAATCTCAAACAAAAGGGTTCAGTTGGGTAGCACATTCAATACTTCCAAATATTGAATATCAAGGTAATTAATATTCCATAGGAGAATTTGATTGTTGTCTTCATAGGGAATTTAAAGGATAACATTTGTAACCACCTCCTCCCACATTTACCCACGTTCATCGATATGTTAGGGTAAACATGTGAGGAAGATTTATTATGATGTGATCTAACCTCCAAGCTTCATTATGGGAGTGGTACCGAAAAATGGAACATGTCACTCACAAATTAACCTTCCTCCAGGATCCCTAGGAGCTAAACAACCACCCTAGTTAACTTACTTTTTTTTTATCTGGACTCCCAGTCGCAAGCATGACAAGGCCTCCATGCGACTGTATGCCTATACTCACATGCATAATTCTGCAAGGTACTACTACAACCTAGAATTGAGAGTTCTGATCATGCAACCCCGAAATCAATGCCACCTTTTAAGGGCTTGACTCCCAACCATTTCTCAAAACATAATGAAACTTTATAGAGTGATATATAACATCAAGACAAAGCCATTTATATAGACTTCAATCAAGAATTTTACCTAACCAGGCATAACCATGACAGTGATTTCATCAAACATATGGAAAACATGTAATTTATAGGTCATGAATGCATATCTAAACATAGGGGTCTGAAACTTATATGAGAATCATCAAGAAGGTCTAATTCCTTCCCATACTATATGTAACAAAATTTGTTCGCTCATGCATTCATTAACCATTCATAAACTAATCAAAACATATCAATAGCCATATAAGATACACATCATATGAACATTATATAACAAGAAAATAACTAGCATAAAAACCATGGAAACTTAGCCATAATATCACCAACATATATACATGAATCACAACAGAATAATATATCTTATTTACAGATTAAATTACCAACAAAGTCAGGGACTTCCACATACCACCCAACCATAGATTGGGTTGAAACAAATATTTCTTTCAACCAATCACCCCCACGCCATATTACAAGAATGAATGTGGGATCTCATGGAACAAACCAAAATACACCAAACCAGGGCTTCCAGAGGCCAAACCACCTCAACCCTCAACCAATGATTCCACCTCACAGTCACACATCACTAAACATCACCAGATCGGTCTCTACCCAAGTTGTCCAGGGCTCCAGAGTGTTTGTTCCAACATGGCTCCAGGACTAGTAACTCAACACACAACTATCATAGGGCTCCAGATCATTTTTCAACCAAGGCTCCAAGTCTAGTAACTCAACCCACTAAGGGATCCAGAGCATTTTTCCAACCAAGGCTCAATGACTAGTAACTCAAACAAGTTATTCTAGGGCTCCTAGGGCATTTTTCCAACCATGGCTCAAGGAACTAGTAACTCAACCCACAACCATAAGGAACACGAGCACCAATCATACAAAAAAACAAGTGGAAAAACCCACAATGCCATGGATTTCAAAGAAATGGAAAGGATCAAACCAATATCAAGGCAATCCTCCATGCCATTGAAAACACATAACCAAATAATGACATGCATGCCAAAATTAGCAAGGAAAACATACATGCAATCTCCAAATCCAAGTGAAAATTAGTGTGCTCCAAGAAAGGATCTCAGTGTGCTAGAGTATGTGAGAGAGAGAGAGAGAGAGAGAGATAGAAAGAGAGAGAGAGAGAGAGAGAGAGATAGAGAGAGAGAGGGAGAAAGAGAGAGCTCTAAATTGGTAAGAGATGTGAACATATCCTTAGAAGCCTTTTTAACATTGAGGCCTCTATTTTCTTCATTTTCCTTTATTTTTCCTTCAATTTCCCACTCATGTAAATATATGACCTTTCACCTTCCTTTTATCCTATTTATTATGTAAATATAATGTCACTTAATGCCACTTTTCCTTTACCAATTCCTTTTCCAATTTCCATATCCATTATTATGTTATCACAAAATCTGACCCTGATAGGCTGCTGATAAAGTAGGCTCTGAGTAACTCTTTCAAACCAATCTTTTGGTTGAGGCTTAGCCTCCTCAACCTGAGAAGGCTCTCTCAATAGGTTTAATATTTTTGATTAATGATTGGATGGCTAACTCTAGGAACAAAATGGACAAATGTATAACTGGTTGACTGGTTGAATCAAAGATTAGAATACATCTATTGGGCTATGGAGTCAAGATAGTCTTCAACAAAACAACATAATCAGCAAACATGGAAGTCAAGGCACTTAGAGTTTAAATTTATAAACAAAACAGTAACACAGTGAATCAACGCAGTTTACAAGAATGTGAAGGAAGTTAGAGCATTTTCCAATGAATTCTATGTATCACAAGCTGTCACGCGGAATGAGTTATACTTGCGGGCAAATCTAACCTTCCTAGGAGTCTAAGACTCTCTAATGACAAACAAACCAAATAAGAGCTATCCTTCTCTAGATACATATCATTTTACAAGAATTCAAATGTTCTCGATCTTACCTTAGGTCCAATGCTTGTTGTAGTAGTCCAGTCTTGTTGATCTGGATGAGCTCCTCCTTCACCTTCAGACCTGCGTTCACTAACAAGGCAAACAATTACATAGCATCTGAATATTCATTATAAAACAAAATATATCTATCATACTGACCAAGGAATGCATGAAATAATTAATTAACAAATCATTGAGAAAAATGGACTTATTTGTATTAAATAATCAAAGGAACCATTACAACCTGAGCCTTGGTGTT